>LZPO01056676.1:0-18473 GCA_001675575.1 Neotoma lepida
TCTATATACTATGTAATTTTCATGTTTGTTATCTTTTGTGTCTCATTTATTTGGGTTGTTTGTTTTATTTATTTATTTATTCATTTTTTTTTTTTTGCTTATTGGATCTTACTGTCTAGCCCACATTGGCCTGAAACTGATAATCTAGTTCCTGTGACCACTGAAGTGCTAGGATTAGAGGCATGTGCCAGCCTACCCTATTTGTACCTTGATTTTAAAATCAAATTTAAAAAAAAAAACATTAAAACTCATGTTTTTTAAGGAAGCACAAAGATTTTCTTTATAGTATTGTCTACAGAATAAAAAAAAATCACATCTTAAATGTCCATCAGTACTGAAATTGATAAATAAATTACACCTATGTATAATGGAAATAGTATATGTCAGTGAAAATAAGGATTGTTTATGATATAAACTTTGTTCTTCATATTTATCAAAAAGTAGTCTTTAAAGCTGTCAGCCAGTGTGGTGAGAAATGCTCACACAGGGAAACACTTAAGTCCAGGAGTTCAAGGCCTATCCGGGCAACACAATGAGACCCAGAATGTTAATAAACAAAATTGTGTTCCATAAAATACATAAGTAATATACTCTGACATTCTTTCCCATATGCATATATGTATTTATATGTTTGAATCTTGGGACTTAGAGATCAAGTGACATTTTAGCTTTGTGATATTTGAATTTTATGTGTATTCATATACCTACAGAGCTAAAATCATATAAAGAAGACAAATGCCCCTGTTATTACCTCCAGTGAGTTGTCAATTCTTCCCATACTCTCTCAAGACTGGGGAGATCTTTTGGAAGAGGTCTTTGATACCAGCCATGTCAAGAAATCCCTACTCCCCTTGAGATCACAATTCTGACCCCTCCCTTTCTTTGGTAGGCCCGGGGTTTGGAATCTACGCAGTCGTTCACCTTCTCCTTCCTGTGATGTCTCTGTGGCTCCGTCGTAGCCACAAGGACCATTCCTACTGGGATGTGGCATCTGCTAACTTCAAGCACGCCATCGGTCTGTCCTGCGAGCTGGTGGTGGAGCACATTCAAAGTTTTCTACACTCAGGTAGCTACGGCACCAGAGCCAGCCTTTGTGGGCATTGCCTCTGCATGCAGCATCATTATCTCAAAGTGCTTAGTGAGTGACTGATACAAAGGCCTTTGTCCAGGGAATAAATGAAATAGAAACACGTGGTTAGTACCAGGAATCTAATAGCATATCGTTGGAGGGAAAATTGATACCCATGCAACATCTAAAATTATCAAACAGAATGCTCTATGCTTGCTGTTGAAGATACAATACCTGGTAGCAGGTCTAGCACAGCAATGTATAAGGAGAGGGAAAGCATATTCAAATACATAACTTTTAAAAATCCCCATAGCCAGAGTATGCAGAGATGGGATGTCTTGTATGCTTCTTCATCTAAAGAGGGAGAATAAAAGAAATAGAATTTAGGAAAGACTCCAGTTACCAGAAAGAAGTTACTTATCAGGACATCAAGACAGGAGTTATGGTAAATATCTTAATGCCTGTGGCACTTTGAAAAAAAATGCTAGGGGAGAGTTATGTTGAAAGTAGTGGATAGAAAGGGACAGATAGGCAGGACAGCAGCCCAGGCACCTGAGCAGGGACCTCTGTGAAAGTGGGGTTCTTGCTCATGAGCTGCTGTGGAAAGTTTGGGAAGAAGAAGCTTCTAAACAAAGTGTCAAGAGGCCTCTTTGCTAGAAAAGACAAAAGAAACCAAGCAGAGTGTTGACCCCAAGGAGTCTAAAGAAGTGAGGACCAATTGTCCTGCAAAATAAGAATGCTGACGGAGGAGGGAGGGATTTTCCACAGTTGGAGGAGGAGAGTCTACAGCTGATGGAGTAGGGAAGGATTTCAACATGTTCATTGGGAGTGTGTCTCAAGGGTTGATGTTCTTGAGCAGGCTGTTGCTTTGCACAGGGAAAGGGTACGGACAATACCACTGAAAGTTGCTTCTGTGGCATCAGAAGGAGCCTAGGAAGAACATGCAGATGTATTCTTTGGGGTGGCAAATAGATCAGTGTGGGGTTATCTCTTTCCTTCAGTCTGCAAATGATATGTAGATGGAAGCCAGACTGACGAAGTTCAGAAGTCACCAAACTGAGAGGAGATTGCTTTGTTTTCCGAGAACACTTACATGTAATTCAGTTTTCGGCACCAAGGAAAGCAAGTTAAAATTTTCCTTTTTAGAAGCATTTTTTTTCCAGCAACTCATTTTCAGGCCATATATTATATTCTATCTTGTTTGAGTAGATTAATTATATGCTGAACTTTGATCAATACACACAAAAAACTACATCTTGCTGTATCTATAAACAGGATGAAACATGCCAAAATTGGGTAAAAGGACTCTAAGAAAAACAGTGCTTTGCTGTATTTTGTTTGTTTTGAGGGGTTTAAGGGAAGATATGCCATTCTTACTTTCTTTTTCCCAAATTTGTATCGTTTTAATGTCTTAGACATTCTTCTTTTGCTAGAGATGGCCACTTCATTCTTTCTATATACACCAGTCTTAACCTTATTACTTCTTCCTGTAGACATCAGGTATGAGAGCATGATCAACACCATGCTGAAGGATCTCTTTGAGCTGCTGGTGGCTTGTGTGGCCAAGCCCACAGAAACCATCTCCAGAGTGGGCTGTTCCTGCATTAGGTAAGAAAAGGGTCCCTTGGCTCTCCACAGGGTGGAGTTTTTTAATGGAATTCAAAGGCATTATCTTTTATGGTAGTAACTCACTTTCTTATTGCTTTTTATAAATAATTTATAATTAATGGTCCTCTTTTGGTGTTCAGTCTACAAGTACTTAGTGTAGATGGTGGGTAAAGAAAGTGGAGGTAGAGAAAATGATGGGTGGTTTCCATGGAGGCAAAGGACAGTTTTCTTCAGAAGTGATGGCGGAGCATGTTGGATGGAACCTAAGACTTGGTACCCACTGCCGGTCACCAGGTAGTTCGCCTCCATCTGTCTCTGGGGCCTATGGACCCCTTTGGGGAATTCTCCTAGGTCTTAGGATCTTGTTCTCATGCCCTACTTCTGCACCTAACAAGTCCCAACTGGGGTGCAGAGTACTGTCCCTATGTACAATGAGGACATAAAGTTCTTCTCATGAGAATGTTACTAGATACCTAGGCCCTCCCATCACTTTAGTGAAGGATACTGAGAGTGATGACATAACCACCAGGTACACACTTGTAATCCCAGCACTCAGAAGGTAGAACAAAGAGGGTTTGAGTTCAAAACCACCTGAGGTTACACAGCAAGGCCATGTCTCAAAGAAAAATAAGAACCAGCAGAGAGGATCACTGAAAACTGATATTTACTCCCACAGAGGGGTTAATGAGAGATACCCATAAAGGACAAGAGTGTGGGGTTTAGGATGGTAAATAACCTGGTTCCTACTCCAAAGTGATTGTCTTTCTTATTTTTATATTGTTACAATGAAAATGCACTGTGACAAAGGCAACTTATAAAAGAGAGCAATTAATTGGGCTTACAGTTCCCGAGGGTTCGTGTCCATGATAATGGAGCAAGGGCATGTCAGGAATACCTGAGAGCTCACATCTCAAACTGCAAGCAGAAAGCAAAGAGTACACTACACCGAGGATGGTAAAAGGCTTTTGAAACCTTGAAGCCCACCCCTAGTGACACACCTCCTCCAAAAAGGCCACACATCTTAATCCTTCCCTAACAGCCACTCACTGGAGACTCTGTGTTCAAAGCTGGAGACTTTTTGGGGACATCTCATTTAAACCACAATGGTAAGTCTTCACTAGGTGATAATATTCCAGCTGGGAGAACAAGACAACAGGCACAAGGAGATGATAAGGCACAATAAGAGTTTGGGTCTTGTTTTAGGCAGTAGGATTTGTAGAGGAGTGGTAATAAATAGGACCGGATGGGAAATGAATGAAGGGTATATAGCCCTGCATACAAGCCTGAGACTAAATGTTGGTCTGTTTGCAATGGAAATCCATTGATGTTTCTAAATTAAAATAGTTTAGATATTAGTATGTTGGCAGTGGACTACCAAAGGGGTGGAAGGCAAGAGTGAGGAGACAGGAAGGCTTGCAGAGCCTTAGTTATGTATATAGTTACAAGATAAGCCTGTGCTCCACTCAACATTGAGGACAGCAGAATTTCTGGACTCAGAACATGCTTTTTGGCAGGTATGTCCTTGTGACAGCGGGTCCTGTGTTCACTGAGGAAATGTGGCGACTTGCATGCTGTGCCCTGCAGGATGCCTTCTCTGCCACGCTCAAACCAGTAAAGGTAAGATGCCACAACAAGGGATACAAAGTTGTTTCTTTCTTAGCCCCCTGATGCTTGGTCAGACAGGGCACCTGAGTTCTGCCTGCCCCCTCATATGAGGCAGTTGCACGGTAACAGAACATGAGAAAAAAAAAATCTGGGTTGGTTCTTTTTTATCAGTATCAGACTCGACATTGGGCCTGGCACTGTGAACCCAGACAAACCCTTTGAACGCCTGCTGTTTCCCCCCTAGGACCTGCTAGGCTGCTTCCACAGTGGCACAGAGAGCTTCAGTGGAGAAGGCTGCCAGGTACGGGTAGCAGCCCCATCCTCCTCCCCGAGTGCTGAGGCAGAGTACTGGCGCATCCGGGCCATGGCCCAACAGGTAAGAATTGGACTGTGGGTCTTGGGACTTCAAAAGCTTGAGATGCATGCTCAGAGTCATCCTGAATGCCCTGCATCACCAGGCCACCTCTCACTCCCTTAAGGACATACACATTAAGGCCCTAAGCCCTTGCCAGTACCATTTTCCCACTGGAATGACTAAAGATGGTTCATGCATTTCATTTTTATCACCCCTACAGAACACAGTCCTTAATATTTTTAAGTGACTTAAGCACATTTGAATTGAGTGTAGCCAACCATTAAAAAATGTCTTCATACAAACTGGGTTTGGTTCTTAGCACCCACATCAGGTGGCTCACAAGCCCGGATAACGCCAGATCCAGGGAATCTCTTGAGAAGTTTCCTGTCCAGGTTGCTTCTGAACAGCTTCCCCCAGCAGTGCTCAGCAAATGAGACAAGCAGGAGTCTTCCATATTCAGGTTCTCACCTCATCTGCTGAGCACATTCCTAATGTCCTGGGACATGACTGTTGGTTCTGGAGGGAAACGGCATGTTGCTAGGAAGCATCCATGGTGCGTCTGCAGAAGAAGGAACAGAAGAAAAGTAAGGCTGCCGTGAAGAGCCTCTTCAACAGCCTGGCAACTCTGGCCAGCTGCAGCCATAAGTTAGGCGTGGAGCAAAGCCAAGGCGGCCCTCCCCAGGGATGGCTTCTCTAAACAGGAAGCTGTGATACTTGCTTCAATGTTTTACATGTGTACATTATCTATGGTGTTTTTTACCTGTGTGCAAGATGCAGTAGACTATAAAAATGACAGCTGGGCATGGGGGCTAATGTCTATAATTCCAGCATTCAGGAGGCAGAGGCAGGGGAACTTTGAATTCAGGCCAGCTTGGCGACCCTGTTTCAAACTCAACAACAGCAGGTGGAAGTTTCAGTAGAGAACCTTCTCCTGAAATCAATGGTTAGTGGAGAGCAGGGAACTGTTTCACTTCTTAGTGTTTCTTTCTTCAGTTCCAAACCTTCCTTCTATATTTACAGTTAAAAATAACTAGTTATGGCAAAGAAGAGGTCTCCTTTTAAAAAAAATAGTCTAAAGGTCTTTTAGGTCAAAAGAAATGAGACTTTTGGAGCAGAGGTCTGATAGATGTTTGGTATTTCTTTCATCACCTCCGCCCAAGCCACATCAGGAGTCCCCATACAAGAGTGAATCTTACCTTCATTTGTTTGAGACATCGCCCTGGCTGGCCTGCAACTCACTATGTAGGCCAGGCAAGCCTCAAACTCACAGAGCTCTGCCTACCTCTGTCTCCGGAGAGCTGGGATTAAAGGCGTACATTACTATGGTTGGCTGAGTCTTCATTTCTTATTCCTGCCTTGAATATAAAAGTCAAAGATAAGGGGATGTAACAAAGTGGTAGAGTGCTTGCCTAGCATGTGCAAGCCCTCTAGAACTGAGATATATATATATAGATAGATAGATAGATAGATATAGATATAGATATAGATATAGATCTGTGTGCGTGTATGCATATACATGTATACATATTGCATATATACACACAATGTGTGTATATATATATCAGTTCTGTATAATATATACATACATATACATACACACATATATGAGCTTTTATAAACATAACTTGTATCCTGGTTAGTTTTTTGACACCTTGACACAGCTAGGGTCATCTGGGAAGAGAAAACCTCAATTGAAATCATTTCTCCATCAGACTGGCCTGTGATCAAGTCTATGGGTCATTTTCCTGACTGACGTGGAGCCATCCCTGGCCTGACAGTCCTGGGTGTATAAAAAAGCAGACTGAGCAAGCCACGAGGCAAAGCCAGTAAGCAGCACTCCTCCATGGCCTCTGCTTCAGTTCTGGCCTCCAGGTTCCTACTTAGGTTCCAGCCTTGACTTCCCTCCATTATGGACTATGATCTGAAAGTTGTAAGATGAAATTAACTCCTTCCTCCCCAAGTTGCTTTTGGTCATTGTGTGTATCACAGCAATTGAAAGCTAACTAATGCCAACCCCCCCCCCCGTATTTGTTATTATTACTTAGTGTCAGTATTTGAAGTGTAAATGAATTGACATGTGATAGAAGTAATAGTGTTGGTTTTTTTAATTTGTTTGTTTGGTTTTGGTTTTTTGAGACAGGGTTTCGCTGTGTAGCTTTGGCACCTTTCCTGGAACTCACTCGGTAGCCCAGGCTGGCCTCGAACTCACAGAGATCTGCCTGCCTCTGCCTCCCGAGTGCTGGGATTAAAGGCATGCACCACCACCGCCCAACTAGTAATAGTGTTATTAGTGTTGATAGCCAACATTTATTATTTGCTCTGTCATAATGCTCTGCATATGTAATATACATATATCAATTTATTTCATCAACTATATCGGGTGGAAGCATTGCCATCCCACTTTATAAGTAAAGACATGGTAGAGAATAAACTACTTACCTGGAGTCACTAGCAAACTGTCAGTGGAGTTGGTGATGTGGGCTTCTGGACCATCCCTTTGTATATTCCTCCAGGTGTTCATGCTGGACACCCAGTGCTCACCAAAGACTCCAAACAACTTCGATCATGCTCAATCCTGCCAGCTCATCATTGAACTCCCTCCTGATGAAAAACCAAATGGGCACGCCAAGAAAAGGTATGCCGCTGTAAACACAGAGAAAGCTCCTAAATGAGAAAGTGCTTCTGACTCTTTTGAATCCAAGCTCTAGCTAGGGACACTAACAGCATTGTGGGCTCATCTAGCAAAGGTTTTCATAAAAATGGTAAGCCTTTTAACCACATTTTACACATATAATGTTTAATCTGCTGTAAGGAACCACCACAGGCTAGGTGACTGACAGCCCAGAAGTATGTTTTGAAGGCTAAAAGTCAGAGGTCAAGGTATGGGCAGGACTTGTTCTTTTGGCTTGTAGATGGCTGTCTTCTGAGTCCACACATGGTGACTCCTTTATGTTTTTCTATACAGATTTCCTCTAGCAAAGGCTGTGTATATACTGGATTAACATCCACCCAAATGACCTCATTTTTACTTAATTACCTCCTTAAAGACCCTTCCCGTAAATGTGATCTGTTCTGACTAGGGATTAGGAGTTCATCATATGCATTAGGACAGGATACAACCCAGTTCATAAAATCATATGTGTAATAATCTTTTACTTAAGGGATTAATTAAATTTTTAAACAAAAGGTAGGACAATCAGTTTTGCCAAGAAGTCTAAGGCCAGCCAGGCATCATGACAAGGCTTTTTAAAATACAGTAACTAACAAATTTCAGATTGGCACAGGTCAGATCATTTCAATGAATAAAACATACAATTATGCTGTCAAGAGGCAAAAAGATCCATGTTTTACCAGAAGAAAACAAAAGTTTCTCTTTCTAAATACTATCATTCTGCCTGAAAATCCTCAGTCTTGAAGTTGGATGCAAAGCTGCCTGGCTTTGCTTTGGCATATTAATAGTAACAATTGCTTATTTAACATTACATAGAGGTATCGCAGATAACATCCCACTTGCATTTTAACCCATGAGGACAAGAAAAGCCAAGTTACATATCCAAGAATATACCACCACCAAGTGAGAAAGCCAGAAGGCAAACAAGGTCTGGTGGAGCACAAGACCTCTGCCCTTCACCGCTTTGGGGAGCAAGTTGGTGCAATGGACTTGGGCTAGCATTCCTCCACACTTGTGTTTTAATCCTAACTCCCCAGGTTAAGATTAGAATGTAAGGCCTTTGGGAAATCATGAGGTTTGACCCCTTCATGAGTGGGATTAATTCCTTTGAGAGAAATGCCTTTGAGAGAAACAGGAGTGCACCCTTGTCACCAATCTACAGCTACCAGAAAGCCCTTACCAGAGTCCAGCTATACTGATACTCTATTCCCAGACTTCCAACCTCCAAGTAATGTGAAATCAACCCCTTTGATTATAAGACAGGCCAATCTGTGGGATTTCACTATAGCAACCTGAACAAAGGCAATTGTTATCTTTGCACAGGCTCTGGGTGATTTGTGTCACAGCTTGTTAATATAGCCATTTGAGTACTATAACCATTCAGGCAGAATTTCCATGGAATATTTTAGCTAGTGTTTGGTGTATACAAAAAAATACATGGAATATGTATATATATATATATATATTCAACTTATGAAACATGAAAAATAATATATTCATGAGCCTGCCACACAAAAGAGAACTTTAACAGTATCCCATGTACTTTCCCCCCAATTCTAGCTCCTGGCTTCCCCCCACACCAGTTTTTAAGTATAGGTCATTACTGTCTACTGCATATATTAAAAAATAATGAAAAAGATAAGATACTGCCTTTCTTTTGAGGATAGTACTACAAAGTACAGATAATAGAAATCTGAGCAGATCTGTAAAGGATTTACCTTCTTAGTTTGGGTCCTAAAGTTGTAGACTTGAAGCACTTAGACCAGATTGGTAATGTTCTAGTTTCCTTCCTGTTCCTGTGGTAAAACACACTGACCAAAAGTAACTAGAGGAAGAAAGGGTTGGTTTGGCTCACACTTCCAGATCATAGTCCGTCACTGAAGGAAGTCGGAGCAGGAACTTGAATCACAAACCATAAATTGTTGGCTCTCCCAGGCTCATGCTTAACTTTCTTTTACCCAAGACAACCTACCTAGGAAGTGGTGCTGCCCACAGTGAGCTGGCGTCTCCTATGACAATGAGGCAGTCCATACAACCCCTCAGAGACATATCCACAGACCAATCTGATACAGACACTCAATTGAAACTTTTTATGAGATAGCTTTAGACATTTGTCAAGTTGACTGCTAATGCTAACAAGGACAGATAGAACCTTCTGCAGAGGAACAGATATTCAGGTTCCCTGATACTGAGTAACTTATCAAAAAACTAACTAAATAGGAACAGGAAGGAAGGTGAGTTCTTTAAGGTACAGAGTTTCTGCCTGAGATGATGAAAGGGTTGTAGAAAGACAGCATAGTGACTACACTTAACGCCACTGAATTGTACTAAAAGACAATATGTTGTCTGTGTGTGCAATGTATAGATACATTGCAGAAGTCATTTCAACTGTCTGACAGGGTTACTGATTTGGGGTGACAGTCCCTTATTGCTCATTTCATCTTAAGGAGAGTCATGATTTTCCCTCAGTGACAACCACATGACGTGAGAAGTCAGTATTTATATTAATGGGCAATGTTTGTTCTGCTAGCTTAAATGATAGTTTTTGCTAAGTAGAGAAATAATATTAAAATTCGAGTTCATAGTGGGCAGACTAAAGCAAGAAAATACTAACAAGATGGTTGGTCCTAAGTCTGGCTCAGTGGCTCATGTCTGTAGTACCAGTGTTTAGGAGTTGGAAGTAGGAGATCAGGAGTTAAGGCCATCCATCCTCATCTACATAGCAAGTTTGAGGCCAGGCTGCTTTTTAAAAAAGTCTAGACCTTGTATCATTTATAGGAATTAGTTGGCAATATAATGGTACAGGCAAAATAATGGTATAAGCTATTTTCATAAAATTCTAGGAGCAGTGAAAGGAACATGAAACCACAAACCACACTGGTCCATTAAAGCAGTTAAGTGTAGTGCCTGAAATAGTATTTTCTCAGTACAAAAAGCAGCCAAACCAAGCCTTCGAGCACTTACATATAAACTACCTTATCTGAACTGTTACTTGATTAAAAAAGTGTTTGGTTGTCATTTGTCACCTGCCCACCCCTCAGCCAGATGCCCTGGACTGATGGCTAGAGAGGATGAGCCCTCTCTCATCTCTCAGTCCCACACAGCTGACCTGAAATTTGGCTCAGGGAAATCAAATGACCACACAAGGTTTGTGCCGCAGTCCCAGAGTGAATGCTGTTTTCCCAGGCTTGCTGTAGAAGGTTATGAGTTACATTATCAATTTTTTTCATCTTGTAATGTTAGCACCATAATAGCAATAGCATAAATTTTTCCAACACCTAAAAAGCATTAACATCTGCTCCTTGAAAACTGTCTTTGTAGCAAAAACAAACCAGTAAGATTTCAGTGTGTGTGTGTGTAAGAAAACAGAGTAGAAATTTGGAAGAGTTAGGAGTGTCCTGTCTTATGAATTATATGTAATTTTTTTATGAAAGTGTTGTTTATTTCCTATGGCTTGATAATTCAGTATCTTAACTTACAGTCTACAGCTCCTGGATTTTAAAAAGTGCCAGGAATTCTATCAGCCATGATTAAAATGGACGTTTACCCCTTTTAAAGATAGATATTAAAGGGCAGGCAAGATGGCTTAGTGGGTAAAGGTGATTGCAGCCAGGCTGGATGACTTCAGTTAGATCCCCTGTATACAATTGATTGTGGAAGGAGAGAACTGATCCTCACAGGTTGTCCTCTGACCTCCACATATTCAGCATGGACACACACACATAATTAAAAATAATTTTGGAACACAGTGGATTTAGTTTGGAGTGTCTCATGATCTGAAATAGATCATGCCTACCTACCTTGCTGTGAAAGAAGGGAGAGAAGGCAGAAAGCCAGCTAACCATTCCCGGTCTTTGCCTTTGAAGCGTTTCTTTCAGGGAGATCGTGGTGAGCTTGCTCTCTCACCAAGTACTGCTCCAGAACCTGTATGATGTCCTGCTGGAAGAGTTTGTCAAAGGCCCTTCTCCAGGAGAGGAGAAGACAACAGTCCAAGTGCCAGACATCAAGCTGGCCGGCTTCCTCAGATACATCTCCATGCAGAACCTGGCTGTGATATTTGACCTGCTGCTGGACTCCTACAGGACTGCCCGGGAATTCGACACAAGCCCAGGCCTGAAGTGCCTGCTCAAGAAAGTGTCAGGCATCGGAGGCGCAGCCAACCTCTACCGCCAGTCTGCCATGAGCTTTAACATCTACTTTCATGCCCTGGTGTGTGCCGTTCTCACCAACCAAGAAACCATCACTGCCGAGCAAGTGAAGAAGGTCCTCTTCGACGAGGAGGAGAGAAGCTCTGATTCCTCACAGCAGTGCTCTTCGGAGGATGAAGACATCTTTGAGGAGACCGCACAGGTGAGCCCCCCGCGAGGCAAGGAGAAAAGGCAATGGAGAGCACGCCTGCCGTCACTCAGCGTGCAGCCAGTGAGCAACGCAGACTGGGTGTGGCTGGTCAAGAGGTTACATAAACTATGCATGGAGCTCTGTAACCACTACATCCAGATGCACCTGGACCTGGAGAGCAGCTTGGAGGAGCCACCCACCTTCAAGAGCGACCCATTCTTCATCCTCCCCTCCTTCCAGTCTGAGTCGTCCACACCGTCCACGGGTGGCTTCTCTGGGAAAAACACACCCTCGGAAGACGACCGCAGGGAGCGTCTAAGTGAGCCTCTGAGCCTGAGGGTGGGCAGCGGGGACACGCTGATGCTGCCTTCCAGCCCCAAGACAGAGAAGAAGGATCCTGGCCGCAAGAAAGAATGGTGGGAAAGCGCAGGCAACAAGATTTGCACCATGGCTGCTGACAAGACCATCACAAAGCTGATGACTGAGTACAAGAAAAGGAGGCAGCCGCACAACCTGCCTGCCTTCCCCAAGGAAGTCAAGGTGGATAAGAAGGGGGAAGCCCTGGGACCCCGCGGTCCCGATTCCCCACTGCTTCAGCGGCCACAGCATCTCATGGACCAAGGGCAGATGCGCCATTCCTTCAGCGCAGGCCCAGAGCTGCTGCGGCAGGAGAAGAGGCCCCGCTCTGGCTCCACCGGGAGTTCCCTGAGTGTCTCCATTCGAGATGCAGAGGCACAGATCCAGGTGAGTTCCAGCGAGCAGTTTTCTGGGTGACAGATACCAGAGGTGTCCCCCCCTTGCACAGCCTGCACCTTCAGAGATGTGAAACCAGCAAGGGAAACAGAGGACTAATTTCGGGTGGTTGAGTGCTTGCCTAGTATGCAGAAAGTCTGGGTTATATCCCCCAGCACTTTCCTAAACTAGGTATGGTCAGTCCTGCAATCACAGCCCAGAGGAAGTGGAGACAGAGATATCATAAGTTCAAGGTCATCCTTGGCTATGTTTGAGCTACATGCTGTGGGCAGCTCAGGCAATATGAGACACAGAAAGAGATCTGGTGCACAGCAGGAGAGGTAAATCATACCTCCAAGTCAGAATGACTGGACCTAGGCTGTGGCATCTGCCTGAGAAACAAATTTTCTTCTCAGATCATTTCAGAAACCATTTTTCTTTCTCTACGTGACACATAATTGAGAAGTAGGAAGCCACCTGTATAAATAAGATGCTAACGCTGAAAAAATCAATGGGCTTTAGCTAGCCTTGAGCCTTCCTTTTGTCATTTGAATATGGTGTTGAGGATATTCTGTAGTTCTGAAGCAGTGTATAAAGGAAAAAGCCAGAGTGAATGCTGTTGGGTTAAAATGAATTATTGTAACCATCTTGAGCACATATATAGCATGTCAAAATGAGTACATTGATAGTGTTTATTTGGTATAAGAAAATATGGAAACGAAGAACTAAGGAGATTCTAGATAAAATCCTTTACAGTAGAGGTGCAGTACATCAGAGGATGGGGGGACCCTAGGAACCTCTGCATGTACATACATTTGAAATGAGCGTGACTCTTGCACGAGTCATGCCTTTTCCTTTGAGACATATTCAACAGAGAAGTAAACTTCATAAGACAGAATCTGCGTAAGTTTGCTAGACTAGTTTCTTCAGTACTAGGAATGAACCTAAGGCCCCATGCCTGCAAGGTAAGCCCTCTACACTCAGGGACATCCATGGTTTAGACTAGGTTGATCTTAAAGTGTTTTTGAAGTATCTAGTAGCCATGAGATAGTTGTGTATTCTTTAGCAGATAAGTTTCTTGGTGAATCCTATATCTTAATTGCTTTTAAATGTGTTGGGGTTTTAATGATTTTTAATCTTCTCCTAAATTAAAGTAGAATTATCCCAAGTGATCCAGGTGTTAGCAGATAGCTAACTGAACTATCAACACCCTGTGGACATTTCCTCCTGTGTTTTTATTCTTAATAGTTTGTGAAGGCTAAACATAAGATATTCCTCATGTTAGACGATTCTCTTCACATCCTTCAATATGTGAAGTAAAAACCAGTTTATTACAGGCACATTAAATTATTAGAGCTAAATCCTGAGAAAATCATTTACAGATGTCCAGAGCTTAACAATACTGCTGTGCAAAACCATAAGATAGCCAGTAATTCTCTTACTTTTTTTTTATAGGCATGGACCAACATGGTGCTAACAGTTCTCAATCAGATTCAAATCCTTCCAGACCAGACCTTCACAGCCCTCCAGCCAGCTGTGTTCCCATGCATCAGCCAGCTGACCTGTCATGTGACTGACATCAGAGTTCGTCAAGCTGTGAGGGAATGGCTGGGAAGAGTGGGCCGCGTCTATGATATCATCGTTTAAAGGACTTAAATCCCTATGGTCAGAGTCTGCCTGTCCATCCAGCTGATTGTATTTTCCCTACCACCAGCCCACTAGGACTAGGTCTCTGAGAAACTAGTTCTCTGAAACCTAGGACAAAGCTTTTTCCAAGCTCTCCCTAATTAGCCTTGGGCTAGTCTGGATGCCAAAGTGGTATCTAAGTGATGTGGTGATCTCTGGCCTTGCACATTATTACAGAAGAGTCTGCATTCCTTGGTACAGTTCTAAATCTAAACTTAATTTCCAAGTGCATTTGCTTGCAGTATTCTACCCAAATGGGTCGTTTTCAACAACTCTCCTTTAGAAGCCCTAGGCTGATCCATTTAAATCCATCATTTTCAAAATCAATGTAAGTCCTAAGAAAACATTTGCTGGTAAGTCAAGCTGATATACATTCAATCAGAAGAATTTTTATATTCTGATTATAGTTTGGTTGGGAAGAAAACTGCAAAAGTGTATTTTTCCAGTGTTCTAATCAAGAAAAATGACTCCTAAAATATATTCAGGAACATTTCAACATCATGCTTAAGTTGTTAAGATTTTCAGGTTAATATTCATAACTTCCCCAGGTAAGGTACTATTGTGCCTTTATTTCTGTGTTTCTAAAGGAAGGAAATTCTTTCCTAGCATGATTTTTAAGTCTGTGGCCCAGCAGCACTCAAAGCACCCAGTGGTGCGCACTGTCACTAGACTTTGATACTGACTACCCTGTGTCCCATGAGTCTTTGCTTCTGTTCCCAAGGCAGACAAAGAAAAATGGTGCCTTAGTCTTTTGTTGCACAGACATTTCTATGCCCCACAATTATCTGAACATAAGGTATGATGCTCAGATTTTCAGAAAGATGAAGATGCAATTCATTTTATATCAGTATCCTTTGGAGGACATGAACTCAGTCCTCCGTCTGGTGAGCATACTTCTCAGGGGAGGGGCAAGAAGTGTGGGATGGGGATACAGCTGGAAGGGGTGGGCTAGGGACTGTGACAGAACTGTTGTAAATCTTCAACTACAATACAATTGTGAAATGATGGTGTCAGTTATGCAAACTCAAGACTGAATGGGAAGGGACAAAATGAATTTAAAAAACTATTTTTTTTCTATATATAAAATGCTTCTCTCTAGCAGATTTACTCTCTTTCAACTCATGTTATTCTGGCCAGTATTTTAAATGTGTATTTCTTTTTCTAAGTATTATTAGAAAATTAATTTGAATCATCTCTATTGAGGGTTAGGAATTGAGCCTGAGGTTCAATCCCTCATACTTAGAAACCACTGAGCTTCCCCACAGCCCTTACCACATATTTTATACATTTCTTACATTATAATAACTAAAGCTTTTCAGACAAGCCCACTTACACTCTACAGCGTAGGATTAGTTACTGAGGCATATGTAGCAATCCCCCCGTACCTAAAAATGTATTTATATATCATCCTCTAAAAATGAAACTTCCACTCTTCAGCATTGAAGGACTTAACAGAATTGAACTTTATCCAGTGGTAATATTCATAAATGTTGCCCTCCATGAGAACTACATAGCTATCTACAAGGTCAAAGCAAGGTGCTTTGGCTTGCTTGGGTGTTCAAAAAGAAATCTGCATTCAGCATGCCTCCTAAACAGATCACCAAATCTGGACGTTTTCCTAGTCCCACAAAACAATCTCTGCCTTCAGAGACAGGGATTCAACTCGGGTAATAATCCAAGTTTAAAAACTGATCTAAACAGATGTTTTGGCTTCTGTTTTCTAGTGCTGGGAATCAAACTAGGGTCCCATGAAAGACACACAAATGTTCTCCACCACTGAGCTGTATCCCCATCTCTCAACTATATTTGTTTGAATAAGCAATGAATTCTTTTATCTAGAATTTTAGATTTTTATATACTTTGTCAATATAGTTGAGGGTTAAAGATTTTGCTTTGTTTCATTTTTCTCAACAAAAGCAGTAAAATTTTGTAGATTCATTGAGGATCTGTTTTTGGTCGGCCTATCAGTGCCTCACTTTACTGGAAAGAGAGCCTCGGTTAACCAGATTACAGAATTACAGCATGTCACAAAATGTGACCTTTCGTGACCATTCGTATAAAAACCAGTTTCCTTGTACATATGTCCCAGAAGTAAGACTCTGTTCTCCCACAGACTGGCTAGTAAAGCATGCAAGACTAGCTGGTGAAAGTGTTCTCTAGCATCCTGATTGTGGCCTGAGAATAAAAAGATGAGATGTTGGACCCAAGATGTCCTTACTGGCCATGTTGGCAACATTGGCAGATCCTCCCATCATCCTCTGAGAGCCCGTTTCAAGTCCCACATTGTTCTTAAACCACCCCCAAAGCTCTCTGTACTCCAGAAAAGACCTCTCCGTCCTTCAGAGTCCAGCTAGAGGAAGGGAGTTATAGTTTCAAATGGAACATTGAACAATGCAAAGTAACGGCCAATGAGTAGTCCTTCAGGTGAGAGGAAACACAGGTAACTAGGCCCCTGGGATGGACAATGGCCCCTTCCCTCGCTACCAATCAGTCCCTCTCAATATCTAGTCTCTGCTTTTACCCCTCTCTTCTTTCAGTTTATGAATGGAACCAGTGTTTTTCCCTTAGTCACTTGGGCTGAAGATCAAGGTCAAAGTGGGGCTTTGAACTTTAAAACAGTCATCATCACTGTATGTACAGAGGTGAGCAGAACACGGTTTTGAACGTCGCTTCTCTTATATTTACTGCTGAAGTTTTATTGCCTGAGGTTGAATTTTTTTTTCCCTCGTTTTCTTAGAGAACTGTGTGTCATGAAACAAGCAACCCAGCACCACATAAACGAGGCAGCATGGGGCCTACGTATCATCCCGGCATGGTGTACACCCCCAATCCCAGTACTCAGGAGGTGGAAGCAGGAAGATAGAAATTCCAAGGTAGCCTCAGCTCCATAGGGAACCTGAAGCCAGCCTGGGCTACGTGAGAGCCTGTAGAGCAAGGTGTCAGGTTTAACAGCAGAAGGCTCGTAAATTGATCACAGAGCCTCTGCAGCTCAGTCCGTTTTTAACAATGTTTAGGCTGTCCCTTGACACACTCTGATTTCTTGTTCCCTTCATGGGAGACCCAGCTTTCTCCATGAATGCAAAATTTTACCGTTTTAGGTAATCTAGTCACTAACGACTCAGGAAGATGCTAACAGACATTAAAACTCAGCTTAAAATATTTTAAATCAAGCCAGACTTACGCCTCTACTCCCAGCACCGGAGAGGCTAAGAAAACAAGAGGACTGGAATGGGTTTAAGGCCGACTTGGGTGAGTTCCAGGACAGCCTGGGCTACAGTGTAAGAGCCTGTCTCAAAAACACAAATGTTAATGTCCAAAGTCCTTTTAACTTAGATTTGCTGGTATGATGATCGACACATGCTTCTTGTTTTTTAAAAAAAACAAAAATGCTTACACAGTCAATGAAGAGAGTCCAGTAGCCTTAATTACAGGAAGGTAACACAAATCCATCATCTCCCCAAACAGAGATCAGCACTACTTAGATAAGGAACAATTCCTTTTTTAACTAAAACTATGGCTGGAGAAATGGCTCAGGGGTTAAGAGTACTTGCTGCTCTTGCAGAAGACTCGGGTTTGGTTCTCAGCACTCCCATGGTGACTCATAACTATCTCTTACTCCAATTTCAGGGAATATGATGCCTTCTTCTGGCCTCTGGAGGCACCAGGCACACATGTAGTATACATACATACATGCAGACAAATACACCAAACTAAACAGAATGAAGGTCTTTGTGGAAGGAAGTGACACACTGAGTCACTTTATAAAACCCGGGTTTTCTCCTAGTTAAGTTCACAGATCCAGAGAGGTTCATAATTTGCTCAGGATAACAAGTAAAAGGCAAGGTTGTCTGCAAAGAAGTATCCATGCACACAAAGGCCACACTTTCTCAGATGCTGAGCTGTCAGTACTAAGATCTACAGCATAAGAGAACGGGAAAACTGCAAGGCCTTCCTTAGATGGTTAAAATGAAAATATTTGCTTCATAGACCTATCTAGAATATTGTGTGAATTTTAAAAGTAATGTCTTTATAATGGAAACATAAAGAATACCAAAATCTAAACCTTAACCCTAAAGAAAATATTTAGTGTTACGTGAAAACCTCAGTAACATTAGAGAGAAATACTGGGGTACTGCCATGCCTGGCTGATTGTAAATACAGAGAAACACAGCAGCCTGCATGGGCTTGTGTAATTCATGAACCTTTTCACATATCATGTAATCAATGAGGTGCCCTGTAGCCAGTGGAGCCCCTTTGCCAGCTTCTCTGGCAAGTGCCAAGCCTACAGGTCACCATCAAAGCTTGGAGACACACAGAATAATCCTTCTCCAAAAATGTACACATCCTCTGAACAGGAAACAGCAATTTGTACAAGATAGACCTAAGTTCCAGGTAGGACAGTATGTGTG
>LZPO01056677.1:0-13406 GCA_001675575.1 Neotoma lepida
TCTTTCTTTCTTTCTTTCTTTCTTTCTTTCTTTCTTTCTTTCTTTCTTATTTCTTCATTCCTTCCTCCTTCCTTTCCTTCCTTCTTTCTTTCCTTTCTTTTTCTCTTTCTTTTCTTTTGTGCTTTTGTTGAAGAATTACTCTTTAATCACAATGCCAAGCAGCTGTTATTTTACTATAATATAACAAAATCAGTTAAGGCTTAACTGTCAAGTAGCAGGAGTATATATTTTTGGAACAATTTCACATTATTGTTTCCATCACAATACTTTTGGAAACATTTCCAGATGTAGTAGGAGCTATGGTATGGACAATAACCTGAATAACATGAACAGAGTAACAAAGTCAGAAAAGGGTCGGGTTTAGGATGCAACTGTTTCTTCAAATTCTGTCCTTCCAGATTTTACGATATATATTTGGCAGGTAGATGTTAAAACAAGGAATTGGAGTTTTAACTATGTTTGAATTATTTGTGATTTATTTTTTTTAAGATGCAGTTTCTCATCTTGGCTATGTATTTGTATTATTTTAGATCTCACAAATTAGTGTTTTTAGGGGCTGACTGGATCAGAATCAACAAAGAATTTTAGAATGTTTTGTTTTCAATACACTTTTCCTAACCACACAAAGGAATTTCTGGAAGCAATTTGATAAATAGTTTGAATGGGACACACTTTTAAAATTACTTTCATGATTAGTATAATGTTTAAATTTTGATTATAGTAGAACATATTTTTCTCCTCAGTTGAATATTTATTTAGAGATGTCATGATATACTTTCTAAATGTGCATGTGTTGGGGAAGTACAGCCATTGGTTTAGTTTAAATTAAAATATATGCTGCAAACTTGAACGACACTAAGAATATAATTCTAGTAACAAAAATTAACTTGGTCACATAACATTCAGGATACTAGAACATTTGGAAAGCAAAATCCCTACAATTTGCCCAAAGGATATATTTTAAATGCTCTATGCCAGTATTTAAAAAAAAGACCTGGGGACCTATATTAAAACANACCAACAAACAGCAACAAGAATAAGAAGCTACGGCCTTAGGTAAATGAACTCAACATTTTAACAGTGGGAGAAAAATATTAAGACAAGCAACAGAACAATGCTCACAAAGATATTGTTTAATTCCTCTAGTGACTCCCATGGATGAGAACAACAGGCAGCTCAAGAAACTCATGACAAGAATAAAAACAAAGGGATAATTCTATTCTACATATGGGACCCAGAAAAAGCTTTATGGAGGAAGTGATCCTTAACTATTATTTTCAGTGATGAAGAGATATTCTCCAAGGATACAAAAGGAAAAACAGAATATTCCAGACAGAGAAAGCTCTGTGAATCAAGAAACTAGGGGTGTGAATTAGCAAAGCGCTGGAGAGAAAGTGGTTTTTTGTGCTGGAAGGCAGAGAAGAGAGGGAGGGAGGAACGCAGGGAGGGAGGGGGAGAGGGACAGAGGAGTGGCTTTAGACAGAAAAAAAAAAGGAAAACAGGCTTAAATAAAGCAGTGTATCCCTTACTAAGCTAACAAGTTTATAATTTACATTGGAGGGAATGAAAACCATTAAACAATAGGTACAAAAGAAAATCTTCAAATATGTAATTTACACAGATCCTTTCAACTTCTATGTGGCCAGTGAGAGGAGAAGGTCTGAGAAAGTCACAGGAAGACTGAGTTCTTAGATGTCTATTGCTAATCTAAGAAAAGTAGATAGGAGAATGCTGAGCAGAGCCTGGATAATAGAGATTCAGAAACACAATTCACAACAAGTGATGAGACATAGGATAAAAAAGAAAAAAATGCTCCAGAACAGCATATGGTTTGTTGAATACCTTGTATTTCCTAAAGAGCCTAGAAGACTCCTGATTTAAAGACAAATGCTTAATGATTTAGTACTTTTCCATGCCTACATTTCATAAATTAATGCATTCAGATTAGAGATGAAAAGCACCTTAGACTAACAGAATATCTTTACTTAGGCTCAGTCCTTTATAAGCACATTTTAAAGCTGTGTATTGAATTTGACCTGAAAATTACAAGAGGTAGCATTTGGATAGTCAGATGAATGTTTTAATAATATAATATTTGACATTTTATTGTGCCCTTTTTTTATTAAGCTCATAAATTAATCCTGTATATTAAGGTGAATTGGGAAAAATGTCTATTAATTTGTGAAGTGCTTTAACATTCTGGATAGGAAGCAAATATGTAATTTTTGAAGAGCATTATTAACTTATACCGACTGACTCTGAAGAATGTAACTATGTTCACATTGGTTGAGTTGGTTCTATACTTATTTTGCTTATGCTAAATCCATTAATCCATTTACAATTCTTCTAAATGGTTAGTTGTAAGGGAGAAGAAGAATTTGTAATCTAATAATCTCTGAATTTTAATGCAAAAATGTCCAACAAACAAAGATACATTAAAGTAGAAAGCTGGTTGAGCCTGAGTTCTCCTAGCTCTGAGTATTTGATTTGCAGGATCAAAAAAGACTTTTGCTCCAGAGTTACTGAGGAGAGGTGGTGAAATTGTGAGGCTGTGAGACAACTGGCTTGATGGCTATATTAGGACTGTCTTTAGCTACCTTCTAAGTCTTCATAGACAGACATTTATTTTATTGACTTTAGTCTTTTCTTTTGTAAATAAAAAATATATTAGCCTCTACCCAAAATAGACACTTAGTGAGAAAAAGTTGCATCTGAACCATTTCTCTTTAAAATATATTTTTACTGTTTATTTATTTGTGTGTGTGTGTATGTGCGTGTGTGTGTGTATGTGTGTGTGTGTGTGTGTGTGTGTGTGTGTTGTTATGCATGTGCATGAGTTTAAAGGTTGGAGGACATCCTAAAGGAGTTAGTTCCTTCCTTCCACCCAGAGGGTCTCAAGAATGAAACTCAAGTCTTAAGGCTTGGCATCAAGTATCTTTACTGATAAGCCATCTCATTGACCTTGAACAAATTTTATTTTTTTTCTAATGTGTGTGTGTGTGTGTGTGTGTGTGTGTGTGTGTGTGTGTGTTGTCTTTCATATGTTTGTATTTGGAGGGATGGGCTTGCCCATGCCATGGTTTATACATGGAAGTCTGTACCTGCGTTCAGCTTTCACTTTGAGATATGGGCTCTTGATGTTGGTTGCAGTATATGCCTGATGNCTGGCCCAAGAACTTCCTGGGGCTTTTCTGTCTCCAACTCATATCTCCCTGTAGGAGCACTGCACTTACAGATACACACCACCATGCCCAGCTTTATATGGGTTCTGGAGAAGCAAATTCAGGTACATACTTATATGGCAACAGCTTTCCCCACTGAACCATCTGCCCAGTCCCTGCATCTGAAGTTCATGGGAGATAGTGAAAACTGCCGGTGCAAGAGTCAGGTATGATTCTAGCCAATGGTGGCAACTCAAGATAGAGATGGGTAGCAGAATGAAGCTCAGTTTAGGAGACTAGTGATAACAACTAGAACAGTGAAACTAGAATCTGGTGCATCTGTGGGAACTTAGCCAAAGTTTGGTCTAGTAGGGTTAAGAAAAAAAAGAAGCTTTTGTAAGAAACTTAGCTGAGGATAAATGTGGTTTAGAATGGGATGCGTATATAGGTGTATATGTATTCTAGAAAGATAGAATCAAAGTTTTATATCATTTCTATGTAACAGATATTATCTTTAATTTGTCATGTCTTATATGTTCAGAAAAAGTTGCTTTTTATTGACAACACCTCTTAAGAGCTAGCCCAGGCATATTGAGGCTATTTCATAAAGAGACATTCAGTTATGAGTCAACACATACATGTGATTTTTGAAACAAAGATGTTCCTTTTAGACCTTATCACACAGTAACTTGACAGATTGATCATGTAGAGACAAAGAAGATAAATTCCTACATCCTGCAAGGATTGACCTCACTGGGTGGAAAGAGAATGAAGAGAAGGCAAACATGTAGTTACTTGGGAAGAAACACTGATCAATTGGAATGGACTCTCAGATGGCCAAGCTACAGCATTCTGGAAGCTCAGCATGTTTATTATATGCAGTTGAACAGGGAGGCAGGTTTAGCTGATCCCAGCAGGGGCAATCTCTGTAGAACAGTCTTCAGGCTGTAAACAGCTTTGAGGAGAAAGCTTTGGTGGTCATTTTGCACAACTATGGACATTTGCACTTGGACCAGCAGAGAAAGCTTTTCTATTTCCCTGAGCATAGCAACAGGGAGGCTTTGCCATCTCTGATGGGTCTAAAGCATTCGGGTCGTTGACCCAGCCATGCTCATGTCAGCAACACATATTCACTAGGACTTAGCTAACTTCCTACCATAACCCATACTTTAAAAATTGTGATAGTGTCTCACACAGACACAGACACAGACACACACACACACACACACACACACACACATATACACACACAGAGACAGACAGACAGAGACAGACAGAGATAGACAGACAGAGAGAGACAGACAGACAGACAGAGAGAAGGAATTAGCTCCAGAGAAAATGAAAGGGTGGCAACTGGGGCTTCACTCTGAGGTAGATTTTCTTGTATCTTTCCAATAAATTCTTTTACTAGAGGGCTGAATTTAAGTTTGGTTCTCTAATGCAAGCAATACCTCATTTCTTCAAAAAGTGCATAGCACTTTCTCTAGCATATGCCAAATAATGAAACTGAAGTCACAACTAGCCAGGGCTATAATGGTACTGGGCAAGGAAGACAATACACTTGGCAATGGTTTTGATTTTTAAAAATTCCATTGCAGGCTTGTCATGGTGGCACATGCCTTTAATTTCAGAACTCTGGAGGCAGAGGCAGGTAGAGATCTGTGAGTTTTAGTTCAGCCTGATCTCCATAGCGAGTTTCAGGCCAGCCAGTGCTATGTAGTGAGACCCTGCCTCGAAACAAACAAACAAACAAATAAACAAATAAACAAATAAATAAATAAATAACTCAGTGAATAAACCAAGGTGGATCAAATGCTTCTTGTTAAAATGAGTTGTTTGTAACAGAAATATATATGAAAGTACACACACACACACACACACACACACACACACATGCATTTCAACACTGAGCAAATGTGATCTTTCTCACTGTCTTTGTGACTATTGAAAAATGATGCCATAAACACTTACAAGATTCAGCAGCATGATGATCACAAAATTGATACAGACAGCAGCAGCAGATGTAGCGAACTGCCAGTGCTGCTTGATGAAATTCCACTTGAATGATGCAAACTGTTCCATGACAACCAGGCGGTACACTACAACTGCAAACACCGCTGTGATGACCAAGGAGATCTGCGGAGTAGGAGAGCAGAGAGGACACTTTGTCTTTTGTGTTACTAAAAAATGAAAAGCAAACCACACATTAATACTACAAAAGTTGAAGGTATTTATCTTTCTGGGGAAAAATACATAAATTATGTTGTCTCCTTTAAGGAAGGAAGTTAAACTAGACTTAGAAAACAATTTGTTTAATATTTGAGCATAAACACACAAATGCTATGAGGTGATATCCTTTTAGTTAGCTAGATTTAAGCATTACATTTTCAAGTATACTTCAAAACACAAGTACACACTATCTGTTAAATGAATAAATAGTAACTCATTGCTACAGTATGCACCCAGCATGTGTAAAACCCTCAATTCAATCCCTAGGACCCAAGAACTATATGTAATGAAATAAATATATTAGGGAATAAACAAGACCAAAACAGAAACAGGAAATATTTAAGCTGTTTTAGCATGGAAAATAATTATCTCACTAAAGTGCAAAATTTTGTCCCAAGTTCCTCTTTCAGATGGAGTGCTTAGTTTTAAGAAGACATTTTGCTTGTAGAGGCCAACTCTCAGAATTTCTACTTTAGGTTAACTGTTCTTTCAATAAATGTTTATTCAGAGAGATGCTGAGATGCTCTAAGAAAATGTCACAAACTGGCTGTAGTTTCCAATTATATGTAGTGTGTGTGTGTGTGTGTGTGTGTGTGTGTGTGTGTGTATGTGTGTGTGTATAATACAGAAAAGAGTAATTTTGCATTCTTAGGAGCACAAAAATGAGTTGGTATGCCAGACTATCCTTCTAAACCTGGAATCCCACAACATTCTCATACTGATGACTGTATTTTACCATGAAGAAGATTCCTGAGACAGACACAAGGAGACGTGTAACTTTGTCAGATGAAGGCTGGTGAGGCTCGGGTTTCCCTGTGATGGGGTTTATCACCTCCATTCTGTAATATTTTGCTTCAAACTGGGGGCGAAGTGTTTCCTATGAGAGAAACTAGGGTTACCTAAATAGCAAGTCCACAAATTAAAAAAAAAGAAACTTTCAAGAATTAACACAAACTCTTAAACTTAGCCTGCTTTTGTGTTGCTGAAAGATACAATCTTTTAAAGAACAATGCTACTTAAATTTTGAATAAAACCCTGTATTTTAATTGGCACAATTTTCTATGGATCCACTCTAAGAAAACATTATAGAAATGGTTTTAGCATTATACACTTCATCCTTGACCCCTGTCATCTTCGTGACAAGATGAATTTTGTCAGTGTGTTGTAATGATATGAATCTGTGCCTGGTCTGTGCATTGAGGAGCTCTGAGCTTTACGATTCCCCAGATTCCTTAATGCCTGCCTTCCTGATATCTTACCTCCTCTTCTTCCCATTCAATAAGGTCCCAAGCATAGGTCAGTATACTTCTTCTTCTTTTCCAAAACTCAAGAAAGACTGTGGCTATAAAATATAATAATAATAATAATAATAATAATAATAATAATAATAATAATAAAAATAATAATAGTAATAATAATATAGTAATAATAATTCTCCACCACAAACCCATCACATTGCTCTTCTTCAGATTGGTATATTTTATCATACAATTAAATTGTTTAAAGTGATTAAGTTGTTATTAAATAAATATTGGAATTTGCATTTCTACCATCCTCCTTTCTGGTCTTTATATAATGCTGTCTGTATGCATGCCCAAGGGGAGGTGAATTTTAACACTGAAATTGGTGCTGTTTTTGTTAGCATGATATATTGAAATGATACTGGGAGAGAAAGTCAAGATTAGAGAGATAAATGCTGTTGTTTTTTCATGCTTATTCAAAATTACCTCAAAATTTTAAACTTTTAGCTACTAGTGATAATCAAACCCTGATACTATTCTTCCAATACCGGAGAGAAATGGTGGAAACAAAGAGATAAAGTACAAGGCTATCTTAATGGAAAGATGAGAAAAGAGATTAGAGATGATTCTCTGATGCATACTTGTTTATATACAAGCTGAAGGAGACTCAATGGAAAAATTAAAGAAATGCCTCNATTATTATGTGAAGTTTCTGCATAAAAAATATGTGAAAGACTGTGGTTGTACTTCACAGCTTTAAGGATTTTGTGGCTCTAGCTAAGAGCTCAACTGTACATTCCTAAATGTTTAATGACTATCTATACAAGTATTCATCTATTTTTTGTTCTTGTATTTTGGTCAAGCCACTGTAACCTCATAGATCATCATATCTAGCAGAAGAAGACATTAATCTTCACAAATATAAGAGTTATAATGAGGAAGCTTTACAGTGTAGTTAGCAAAATACAATTCTAAGGAAAGTTTGGGTTGATGAAGCAAAGTCAGGTCTTTCAATGTGATTTCATTCTTTTCTTGACTTCAGTGCCAAAGAATGGGAAAGGGGGAGATTTTGAGGTTTTTTTTATTATTACTTACTTTTATAATTAAGATTCAGAATATATATTAGTTATCAAATACCATATTCAGTTACTTTACATTACATTTTAATCTCATTTTAAGATTTATAAAATTCATTTTCATATATCATTAATTTTATTTAGGAGATAATTAACATCTCCTAAAATTTTCAAGAAGATAATGAAAATTATGATTACTCAGACTTGAAAACAGAGGCAATACATGCCTGTGTTTGCAATCATAGAACCAGGGCTGGTGTTCTTCACTGTGCAAGCCTGGCTGGTGCCTGCTGGT
Source organism: Neotoma lepida (assembly GCA_001675575.1). Lineage (NCBI taxonomy): Eukaryota > Metazoa > Chordata > Mammalia > Rodentia > Cricetidae > Neotoma > Neotoma lepida. The sequence continues at coordinate 8,003 of LZPO01056677.1, forward strand.
TCTCTCTGCCATTCGTGGATATCCCATAAATACTGATTTCTTGCAAAATCTTAAAAGAGTACTAATGGCTAAAAGAGGCAATATCGTCAGACTTCATTGACTAAAAAAAACAAATGAGATATTCCCACCATGGGATTAGTTTTTAAAATAACAGATTGCAACCACTGTTACCAACAGAGGTATCTAAGAATTATAAAGGAAGTTAGATGGAAAGAAATAAGGAGAGAGGGAGAGAGAGACGGAGAGAGAGAATATGAATGAGGCACAGTTTTAATTAAGCAATTATAAGATGCCATGACTTCTGGACAAGAACACTTTACACTTTTAATATTGACAATAACTCAGAATGTTCAATCACATTTTAATTAACATTAGTCTCAGTCAAGGCTTACAGGTGAACTGTGAGAAAATGGCTCTTAATGTCCTTACTAGCATACACTTGAACAAGAGGCATCTAACAAAAAATATCTAAATAAAATAAAGGTGATCTTGAATGATTGCAGTTTCAAAGCAATAAGGTTCAGGAACAGATACTGAATCTAGACAAGATGGCATTTTCCTTGAACTCAATATTGAATTGGGCTGTGTGTTGAAAGTCCATTCTCACCAAGATACATTCATTTCATGCATGGCTTATTTATTGGAGCTCTCAAGTGAATCCATATTCTTACCTTTTAAACTTAATTAGAAAGAATGCTTCCAGAATAATTTAGTGTGCCAGACATAAAGTAAGGATGAAACTTATTACTTAATAAATATCTACAAAACTTACTAATAAAAAAAAACCTACTTGAAAAATTATAACTGTTATTGCTTCTGGTGATCAGCCAAAGTGATGGATATAGTGTATTCTTTCTTTAATGAAAGTTGTGTTTTTATAAGTTCATATATATTTAAAAAATAGTCATACTGTACTTATTTTGTGGATTTTTATATATGTAAATTATACTTTATTTTTATTTATTTATTTAAAATATATTTGTTTTCATTTTCCATACCATCCCCAGTTCCCCCTTCCTCTCCTTCTCCTGCCTTCTCCCCATCTCCCCCATCCCACCCCCCATCTACTCTTCAGAGGAGGTAAGACCTCCCTTGGGTAGTCAACAAAGTCTGGCATACCAAATTGAGGCAGGGTCTAGCCCTTCCCCGCTGCATCAAGACTAAGCAAGGTATCCCACCATAGGAATAGAAAGCCAATTTCAAGTGATAGGGGTGGAAGATGGAAACACAGTTAATGCTTTTATTCTCTCAGAGTTTATAGGATTCTTTCCCCCCTATTCCAGCACATCTCTCTGCCAGTCTCTCCTTATATAACCCAGGTTAGCCTAGAACTCATGGTCTGTGTGCATTGATTTGGAATTATTGATTGATATGCATCACCACATCCTGAGGGAATTTCATTCTCATTAGAAGGAATAGGATGCAGAAGGAGGTTGAACTGGCATCTAGTTCAGCACTGAGTATAAGGCATGAGGTGCCATGGATCCAGGACTCCAAAGACCCATTTGACAAATAATGAAAGCAGCAAAGACATTTTAGTTATCTCATAATAATCAGNGGAGGGAAGCTTGGCATGCACATTTGACTTTGTGATCCTGCATGATTATCTAGTCTCTGAAGCAAGCAATGAATGAAAGAACACAGGAGCATTAATGACAAAGGCCCAGACAGGGTTTAGAAGATAGGAGTGTGGGATACTGAGAGACACAGAAATTGGAATTGGACAGATTTATTGTGCTTAACATCTTACAGCCTGGAAAAATCTTAATGCCTTAGCTATGCCTCAGGCCAATTGCTTTAATAATACCTCTGGGAACAACCTTATAACTTTAGTTTTTTTTTGTTTGTTTGTTTGTGTGTGTGTTTGTTTATTTGTTTTTGAGACAGGGTCTCCCTATGTAGCTCTGGCTGTCCTGGAACACACTATATAGATTAGGCTGGCCAGGACTCACTATGTAGATCAGACTGGCCTTGAAATTAGAAATTAGAAACTCAGATATTAGTTTGCTTCTGCCTCCCAGGTGTTGGGATTAAAGGTGGGTACCACCACACCTGGCTACACATTAGTATTATTTTTAAAGCTCCTAAAGTTTTCTAATATGTAGTGAAAGCTGCACACCACCTCCTAGGGAAAAAAAAAACAGTTGTACTGATAAAGAAATCAAACTGAAATCAATNTCACACTTCTTGACATCGTAGAACCTCAGCACCAAAGCTGTTGACTAAACTGACATTAATAATGCCTAACATTTTGTCTTAGTTTGTAACTATATATGAAGCACTTAAAAATCATGTAATGCACACAACCCTTAACAACATGTCTAATGCTCAATCTCACAATTATTAACAAAAGTCTGTGTGTCATCTCTTACACATGATGTGTTTTACATAGCAGAAATGATTATTGACTAGATTAGAAATTTGGGATTTTTAAAGCTGAAGTGCACTGTGGAAGTTAGCCTACTTCTCAGATTACCTTTCTTCCATGGGAAGCATCCCTCAGTGTTACTAGGTAGAACTGGGAATTGAGATGCTGATAGGTGAGAATGGAAAGCTGAGAGCAAGTTGTGATAATCGTGATACTATTGTGAAATAAACGTCCNGGAGATGTGAGGAAACAGAAAATTTGGAAGAAATCAAATCACGTGGAACTCACAGGAGGGAGCCTGGAGTACAAAGACAAGACAGTGGCCCAAAATGAACATGGCAACAGAAGTGGGACAGTGAAGAAGAGAAGGGGAGTACTAAAACTTACTTATTAAAAAATAAAAATATCTTAAGATAAAAAGTGTATGAAATGAATCCATTGTTAATTTTTAAGAGAGAAAAAAAAGTCTATGCAGGGACAAACATGGAACAGTTTAGCAGTAGAATTGCACATAAGCATTTGTGTGTATAGATGTACAAGATATAGTATTGTTATGAACACATAATACTCAAAGAACATGTGTCATATGTTAATAGTAATTGTCTGGGAGAAGTAGATCACAGAGTGCATGCATGTTCTGCAGAGTACAGACCTATATAGAGGAGCATGCTGTGATCACATTCTTTCTNTACAGAGGAACACAGATTGTTCATGTTCATCATAAGTAAGAGACCAAGAACAGAATGCTCATGGTTCCTCATTTAAAGTGAATAGTTGGAGAATAGAATCACAGGATCGTGTAAAGGAGGTTAGGTGCTGATGTGGTTTGTTTCAAGTTATTTATTTATACAGAAGTCACAAAATAGAAGGCTTATTGTAGTTGAGACCTTCCTGACCCTCTCTGTAATGTCAACAAATCTGTAAAAGAATTCACAATACTTAGCAGAGTTTCATTCGATTGTTTTCTAGTTCTTAATCCGTCCCTGTGTGTATATGTGTGTGTACACATGTATGTGGTTGTGCATACCTGTGTGTGTTCATGCAGAGGCCAGCAGAGGATATTGGATGACTCTCTGCCTTCTGCCTTATTTCTTGAGAAAATGTCTCTCTGAATTTGGACCTAGGGTGGCAACCAGCAAACCCCAGCAATCCTCCTGTCTCTGTACCTCTCCCCCCTCACCCCCCAACCCCGCTTCCACCACATAGCACAAAGGGAAGGTTATGGATACATGAGTGACCAGGCCTAGCTTTTTACATACCTGCTCAGATGTGAGTCAGATCTAACAAGTGTGCAGCACACATTCTTACCCCTAAGCTATCTCTCCAGCCCCTGACCTTGTTACTGTTTCCATGCTAAATGGTCTATGAAGGTTTGTTAAAATGACTTAAGCATCCAGGGGTTTGGCTGTCACTCCTTGTCTTGCGCTGTTTGCATGATTCCAGGCTTTCACATTATGCTACATGGAATTTCACTGGGATAGGGGGAAAAATCAGTCACTGACCAGATACTCCCTCTTTCCTTGTCTGTTTCATGGTATCATGTATCAAGTGCTATTTTATTTTGAAAACAGAAAAACATTCTGCAAACTACTTTATTATATTTCTAAGGGGAAAAGGGGTTTTGAAAGGGCAGAGAAAAAGGATGAAGTCCAAATCCAAATGATGCTAAATATGNCTGTACCTGGAGAACAAAATGAAATTCCAGGTATTGTGTTTATCAAAGGAGATAAAGCCTTGGAGCCTTCTCTATGNAAAGCCCATCTGAAGCAGNCTGATTCAGAGCAGCAGACTGCCAGTTTGGACCTCACCCAAGTGCAACTGAAGACCTTCCTTTATTCCTAGGATTTATTTTCGGTAACATCCTCAAGCATAATGTGTTTTCCCTGTGCAGTATTGCAACACCATTACACACAGGGTAGAGTTAGAGGCCTTGTAGAGCAGGTTCTACACTTAGCTAAAAGGGCCATGAATATGGTATGCTTCAATGGGGTACATTCCTGTCTGTTTTTAAGCTATCATCTTATTGGGATGCAATAATGGCCTAGAGATGGCCTGTGGTCTGGAAAGCCTGTGAAAGAAGAATGTGTGTGAAGGGGAAGATCTGAAGCCTGATCTCAGCCCTGCTTACCTCAGAGAAACATCCCTGGGACTAGTCTAGACTTGCTGGTCTTAGTTCGAACTCTCTCTCTGACTTTACATTTAGTGTCTCCACGACCCATTCCCATCCCTTCTCATTTTTTAACATTAAGTAGGAAAGAAGATTCTAAAATAGTCAGTCTTGCTAAGTTCTGGAATTATTTACAAGTTTCTGAAGTTTTTAACTATTTTTATCCTACCTCTTAGGAAAATCCACAGAGAAATAAGAAGCAGGATGCTGAAGGAGGAGGGTCACTTAAGCCCATGGTTTGAGCAGATATGAGGTGAGAACAGAGAGAGGGAATGAAAGAGGAGAGGAGATAAAGGAGAGACGGTAAAAGGGGATGGAAGAAGAACTCTCACTATAATCTTGACCGGCAAAGATGCCCAAGGATTTGAGCTTTGATTCCCACTCTCTTCTCTTCCATGGTACAAGTAGAGAAGCAACTCCAGCAAGTTATCCTCTGGTCTCCATGTGCATGTCTTGGCATGGGTGCACAAGCACACACACCTACTCACACACTCACACACACACACACACACAATATAATTAATTAAATGTAATAAAAATTAAAAAAAACTAAGAAATCATGTGACTTAATTTGATTTTGGAGTTTCTATATTAAATAGATATTGTAGTACCACTTGTTCAAATTGAGATGAGTACTCACACTTCAGTTACTAAAATATTAAATGTGCCTATACAAATATAAACATGGCAGCTTTTTTAACCTTTGATTCTCTTTAATAGATATCTTAAGTGTGTGTGTGTGTGTGTGTGTGTGCAAATGCACACATGTATGTGCATATGAGCAGATACTTACAGGACCAAAGAGAGTGTTTGATACCCTAGAGCTGGAGTTATAGGCAGTTGTAAGCCACTGGATGTGGTTGCTGGGA
>LZPO01056678.1:0-18437 GCA_001675575.1 Neotoma lepida
TGATATTTCAGGGTTGACACTGTCTAACCATTTTTTTTTAAAGTTCTTAAAGATGCTACTGTGTAGCCAGGTGGAAGAATCAAATATCTAGAGTGATCTCTCTAGCTTCTGGCACGACTCCATTTTCTGAGCTTAAACTTTGCACACATAGACCAGTGTATTCATCTCAAAAGTGTGTAGACGGATACTGAGAAGTGGTGATGNGTTCTCATGTTGTTGTGGCTGGATGCTGCAAACTTGAAACTTCTGGGTGTTCTTTTGACTCCAAGTTCGTGGCTTTCTTCCTCATTCCACAATGTCTGACATTGTTTGTGAACAGTTTGTGTTGTGTCATCCATCATTATTGACAAGTCAAAAAAACTAAAACTATTCCCTTTCTAATAAAATAGCTCATATTTTGATTAAGTCACTAAATAACTTTAAATCTTGTGTAGTGTATTAATTTCTCAAATTTTTTTGAAAAGTATAGCATTTATTAAAATAAAGAATAAAAGTGATGGCATTGCGGTTAAGGACTGGAGATTAAATTTGAACATACTTTCACCTTGCTCTAAAATCTGTCATGGATTTTTCACGATACAACATAGTATTGGTAGTTAAAGGCTTGAGCCATAGGATCATGCATTACTGGCAAATTCTTTATAAACATTGAGAAATCACTTGGACTCATCCTAATCTGCAGTTGGGAAGATGATAGAAACATGTGGCATGATATACTAGTGTGTGCTTCATTAATTATTCATTAAGATTAATACCTGTTCTAAATAACTTGAGGGCCATATGAGATGGTTCAACCAGTAAAATGCCTGCAGCACAAATATAAGGACCCGAGTTCAGATTCCCAGAACACACATAAAAAGCTCTATGCAGTAGCATNTATTTATAACTCCAGTGTTAAGGATGCAGAGACAGGCTGATCCATGGAGCACACTGGCCAGCCAGTTTAACCAGTCCATAAGCTGCATACTGTCTGAGAGACTGTCTCAAAAAATGATGGAGAGCAATAGAGTAAGACATCCAATGACATCAACTTCTGCCCTCTAAAGGTACACTCACATATGCACATGTACACACATGCATACACACATAAACATGCACATACACATACATTATAACACACACACACACACACACACACACACACACACACACACATACACACCCTTGTAATAGGAAATCTTCAGTGAGTATTCCTCTTTCTTGCTTAGCCAGCTCTTTTCTGGACCTTCCTACCTAGAGGTTTACAGATGCACAATCCCAGCAGATTAAAACCAACCTCACCAGCTCTGATGTCCCTCCATTTTCCTCCTTCTCTCCTCCAATGCATTATCACTGGCTTCTGTGAATGTATTCATTATCACTTCCTCAACAGCTGAAGTAAAACAACAATANCAGCAGCAACAAACATAATCAACCTCCCCCTNCTCNGTCCTAATGCCTGTCCATTCCTGACTGTTTTTCTCACTTGAAGTCATTCTCTGTGCTTCAGTTTCCTAACTTTGGGCTTTTATTTGAACTCTTGACTACCTTGTCCTGCTTCCAGATACCTCTCTTTCCAAAATATATGCCTGGTCACACCATTGCTCTACATCNTGTCCTTCAATAGCTCTTTCTTGCCCAGTAGAGAGAGGATCATGTATGGTCCAGCATAAAAGACTAAATACTAATGATTTCCTGAGTCTCATTTCTGGTTTCTGTTGGTTTCCCGAATCTCCCAGATCTGGGGTCTCTACTCATTTGTAAGTGTGATATAACCCCTCTTCTACTAGACTACTCTGATGTTCTTATAGACCCAGTGGGAGCTCATTAACTCTGAGAAACCCTCTCAAGCTCTGTCCTTTTTCTCTACCTCACCAGCAACATAGAGTCAGCCATGCTGGGGAGGCCATGTTGGGTTAGCCACGTGGATCAGCCACAGTTGTATCAGGCACCTCTGCAGTGTGCCTTGGTGACCCTTTGGCATTATCTCTAGCCTAGCATTCACCCCTAAGAACTGAAACCTAATCTGTTTACTTGCTTGTCTGACTTCTGGATTATAACTACTAAAGACCAATGGCAGGTCCTGCCTGTCTTGAACTTTCTGTCAGAATTCTTCTAGATGTCCACTAACTTTTTCTCTTAAAATGCTTCTATGTTTTTGATGAGACATGTCAATGAATGGCCTGACAAGTTTTAGAAAGCCAAGATATGTTTCTCAGAATACATGACCTTATCATGAATTTGCATTCGACTCACATTAGAGAAAAACTCCATAGAGAATCTAGTAACAATTTACCTGCATATTATCAAAACATAGCTTGTCCTTAAATGTTCTCTCATATTTGTTTGCGTTATATTTGGTTCTTATTTTGCAATTTGGCTAAAAGCATCTAGAAAGTTTTAGAGTAATCAGAAATAAGACTTAACTTTCCTAAAAAGAAATAAGACTTAAATTTCCTAGAATTCTGTCATAAGTTTCTATTCCAGAGTTGCTTTTAAAGAAGTTTAAGTGACTTTGGCTTGCTATCATTTTTAATTAAAAAGATGTTACTCTTTTTGTGTGACTTGTGTCTTAAATTAATTTTTTTTCTGTGTGAGTGTTTTGCTTGAACTATATGTCTGTACATGTATGTGCATGTATGTACATGCCTGGCTCCCTGAAAGAGGCCAGAAGAGGGCATTGGATCCCTTAGAATTGGAGTTACAGATAGTTTTGAGCTGCCAGGTGGGTGCTGGGAATTGAACAGCAAGTGCTCTTAACCACTGAGCCGTCTCTCCAGCCTCTAAAAACTTTATTCTCGATAACTGAGAAAGTTATGAGTTTAGATCATACTTAGTAATGCTTTCCTTGATACTTTGAACTATATTATATTCCTGGAATTCAAATAAAGAATAGACAATTTACAGTATTTTTGTAATGCCTATAAATCACTTATACATCCTATACAAGATGTATAAAAGTTATATTTTGATGGAGTGGGATATTATTGCAGATTTTTTGCCTTTTGTCTCATTCATTTAGACTAATGTGATGATGTCTGGCCTAAATTTATAATCAAGCTAGAAGGCTTGAAAATCAAATAAATTTAAAATATTATATGTTATATCATAATTTTAAGTATTATAGGTTACACAATATAATATTAGTGGGTACTAGTGAAGTAAAATGAGTAAGTTATAGTTCATGGTAGAATTACCTTCTTTAAATGTTATATATCCATGGTCTGAACATTCCTGTCCATTTCAACATTGTCACTAATTCAGTCTACTTACATGTCAGTACAATATTTTATTAATTATTACTTATATAACATTTTATAATTATAATTTAATCTGTCAAAACTATTTCACAAATATCAAACTGGACATCACAAGGAGGTTTTAACTGTGTGAAATTTCCCTAAATTTGGAGAGCCATTATTAGGTTTTACTTCTGATAATGTGTAGTTGGGGCAGGACTTATAGAAGTTTAGTTTGGAAGGAAGAAGGAGGCATCAGAGCTTCAGATTTGCTGCTTCTGTGTTGGATAGTTGTCAGGCTCTCAGAGAAGCCTGACAGACTGTTTTATGAGATAGGGGCAAATAAGAGCTGAGGTATCTTTGAATGCCCTAAGTCTCTTATTTGGACATACAGTTTACATACCATATCGTGTTGAGCCAGGAATTCTATCTTATGAACGAAATGAAAATAATTGTTGATGGTGAGAATATAGTGAGAATATAGTGGGTTTCTTCTGTGCTTTACCAATGGAGACTTGGGGAAAGCAAATGCAATGTAACTTCAGCACATGGAAAACTTCATTGATGAAAAGAGCTGCCACTGAAGGCACCATTGTGAATGCTTTGTGTGACTACTCATTCAGCTTCATTGTGGTAAGCTCTGTCATAGCCCCAGTCTGAAGAAGATTCACCAAAACTGAGCTCAGATGCTTACTGGAGGTTGGTGATTGATGGAAAGCTATTGGACTGTCAACTGACTGTCTGATGCCCATATCTAGGCTGCTTTGATCAACTCAAATGGTGTTCAGACACCTCAGTATTTTGAAGTATGTATTAAAAAATCAAATTGATTATAGTTTATTTAAATGTCAATCAATTGTATTAAATATGGGTTTTGGTGAGAAGTGTAAATTATTCCACCATAATTACAAATCAACTGCATAGTCTTCATTGGTTAACACTTTAATGAGCATTTCTAAGACTGCAAAATGTGTGGAATTATATAAAATTCAAAAGTTTTCATAAATAAGTATTAATGGATCACAGGTTGATGTCTAGGAAACATGCTCAACTATAAATTAAAAGATAAGACCAGAGAATTTTTATCCTGCTGCACAGTTTAATTTAGCATGTAATGGTATGATATTGCATCCCTGTCTGTTCTTCAGTTGATTTGGACAGTTGCTATTAATTTATTAAGTGATTATTTGTGGAGCATTGCTATATTTGAAGCATGATTTAAGGGTACTTGGTAAACAAATTCAGAAGACATTACTATTCTTGCAATTTGTCTTATAGTGTAAGGGAAAGCATTAAACAAATTATGCAGAAAGTAGTAATGCAAAGAAAAAAAAGTATGTCAAGAAGGAAAGTAGGTAAAGCTTAAGGGGTGGGTTGCATAGGTGAAGGACAGCTGTGGTTTGGGGAAAGAATCAGAAAGGTCTAACAGAGCAGATGTCATGCAAAGGACCAAATGAAGTGAAGAGACTAGTTATGTGAACATCTGGTGCAAGGTATTCAGGTTAGAGAGATCAGCAACAGAAAATCTTCAGGTTGATAGATACCTGGCACTTGTGAGGAAGGGCAAGGACACCAGTGCTGGTGGAGTGACAGAAAAGGGCAGAGATGAAGTCACAGAGATGAGCTACATGGGAGTGTGCAGGTGTTACCAGGTCTTTTAAAGAAGGTTAGCATTTGCTTAGCGGCATCTAAAACAATGGGAGGATCTTGAGCTCTGGGATAATTGAGAAGTTCTTGAGAAATGGGAAATATGAATTGTTAAAAATATACAGCAAGGAGAATAATTCACTGATAAACAAGCTGACATTCTTTGAGCAGCACCATGCTAACTGCTTTGAAGGCCATGCTATAACATGAATTTTTAAAAGGTGATCCTGGCTGTCAGTCCAAAATGGATTAACGAGGATAGTATTATTTGATAAGCTGGCAGCAGAGGTGGTGAGAAATAAGGGCTGGGTTCAGACACTGTTTTGAAGACAACAATAAGAAGACTTGTTGATACAGTTGGATGCACACTGTTAGAAAAAGAAAGCAGTCACAGATGATTTCTACTCTTTGTCCTGAGTCCTGGGAGGGATAAGATTGACATTGATTGAGATGGGATGCCTTGAAAGGACTAGACTAGGGTGGAGATTAGGAGCTGCATTTTAGACACAATGGCAGAGACAATGCTGTTTTTACTAACCTTGTTCTACAATCCTCTGCCCTCATGTATCATTCTGTACTTGTCAGTCTTCTTCTGTGTGGACCAGGCCATATAACATGTTCTAGCCTGAAATACAAGGGTTTGGGATATCGGTATCATTTCCAGGATGAGCCTGTGAAAGTCCGTGCATATTTCTTCATTTCATCTGTTCCCATAAGGTGACGAATGAGGAAGAATCTGGATTGCTCAGGCACTGCATGGAGGACAGATTCTCATGAAACTAATAGGGGCATGTGAAATTCTACCTGCTGTAAACCACTAAGAAGAAATGTTGTAGAGTCAGATATCACCATCTGGAACTGAATTGAGGAGGTTAGACTGGACATACAGAATTGGAGACTTCCAGGTATCAGGGGAAATTAGAGAAAGAAAATTGATGGAAACAATTTAGACAAAAGAGTTAAGTCTAGATAGAGAAAAACTAAAAGGATGAAAGAATAAAAATCACTGGATCCTTCAAATTTAGGGATCATGGAGATGACAGTCATTCTATAAGATACAAGATAATTGCTTGGACCTGCTGCCCAAACTCATAAGACTGAATTGCTCAATTTTTGTTTGTTGTGCTTCCTTCCAAAATTTCTAGCAATCACATATCCAAGTTTTGATTACTAGGTTCATCTATATTTCAGGGTAGCAAGGACCAGCATGCATTTATGAACAGGTACTGACTGGTACATCACTCAGTTCAAGATTTTCATTAAAGTTACCAAAAAACATAAAATATTTAGAATGAAATATTTCTTATCAAAGAGTTAGCATTTATCAATACTACAATTGTAAATGTAACATACAGGCATTCTATCTTGGCAAAGAATTGACCACAACATCATGTGTCTTATCCTCAACATTATTCATATTCAAGTTGGTTAACTCTGTTGTGAGGTGGCAGTGAAGGGACTGTCCTATACAAGGAATGATGCTTAGCAGCATCTCTGATATATACCCACTAGATGTCAGTAGCAGCCCCTTCCTTTTTTTGTAACAATAAAAAAAAAATCTTGAGACATTATCAAATGTCTTCTGCAAAGGGAGGGGGTACCAAGGATTATGATTTGCAGCACTCCTGACTTCAAGGAGTTACTTATTTATAATCTTGAACACAGTGTCTAAAAATACTTGAGTTAGATTTGTTGAACTCTTAATATGACACGCTGTAAAACATCATTGAAGGGCCTAGGATGGAGAAACAAAACCATAACATAGAGTATAAAAAAGAAAACAAAATAATATTGCAACAGTAATGGATTAGAGTCCACAGTACTATTNAATTACCAGGAAAAGCCTCTCAAGAACAGATCACATATGAGATTCAGTCATATCTTCAATGGCACTTCAAATGGTGGGATATGTTGCATCCTTCCCTGGGAAACATAAACATAAATATATCTCAGAGGTACAAAACAGAAGTGGGTAAGATTTGCTTTTGAGCCTAGGATGGATTGGAATTTCCAGATTAGAAGTGCTAGGAGAATGAGGATGTGGGGAATGGGTAGTACAATTGAGAAGCTGAGAATGGACTGATGCAGTCCTGTTCCTGGGTAGCCAGCATGATGCCATCACTGTACGACATGCAGAGACATAATAGATGTTGTTACCTTTCTGTCTCTGAACTTACAACTCAGACATAATCATATCAATTTTGAGTAAGAATGTAATATAGTTAAGATAGTATTTTGGGAAAATTAACTTGTTAGGAATGTTAATAAAGAATGAGAAGTCTTCATTGTAGAGATGTTTCTATGGTGAGATGAAGTCTAGGAAAATGGCAGGCAGATGAAGCTAAACCTAGAGAAGGCTACTAGATTTATGAAGTAAGAGTGGGAGGGTAACTTAGGGCACTTGAAGCTGGTTATGCATGAACTCAAAGGATCTGAACTGGGGGTTCACTGGGAATTATTTTCTACAAAGGAAAACATCATATATAGTATTTTTGATTTCCTAGAAATAATCTCTATGAACTAATCACTTGTGCTGAAATATGAAGACAGACATGTACATTAACTTAATATGCAAATATATATTTCAATAAAACCTTATAGAAACAGTAGACTACTAACCAAGCTCTGGTAATCTGTGGCCCAAAGTATTGATGTGACGGTGGAAAAGGACAAAGAGGCAAGATTAATGGAAGGAACTTGATGGAGGAGGTACTGCTGAACTTGGTGACTAACTGGATTGAGTTAATAGGAGGAAGGGTAGGTGCTGAAATGGAGACAGAAAAGAATTATGTGAAGTTTCTTAGGAGATGTCCTAAACGGAGCTCAGGAGTAGGAGTCAGTGACCTAAGGAAAGAGAAAAGTGTGTCTGAGTGTTAGGTTTTTCAGAACATGTCAAATTATCAATTGGTGAAACTCTGTTGGGCCGTGAGGGGCTTAGGGGGGCCATGGGGAGCAAAACAGTATTTCCTTCCAGGATGCTTTTGAGGGGAAACAATGTCTAAGACAAGGACAGAGGAAATGAGCACAGACGTAGGAGACTAGTATGAAGTAATAGAGAAGATGATCTGGGAGAGACTGAGAAGGTAACTAGTGGGACAAGAGTTCCCAGAACCATGGACCAAGAGAACTTTCTGGAAGATTAGTTACCACTGTATGTATTTGAAGAAGTCAAGCAGATGGGGACCGAGAAAGAGGCTGTTTCACTTGTTAATCAAAAGGTCATTTGTGGAATTTCAGAACAAAGTCCCATTAGAGATGTGGCAAGAAAGGCACATGGATGATAATATGGAAGTGAGAGAGAGCTTGGAAGCTTAAAGAGAAACAGGGTGGTGATTTAAGGGAGACCTGTACGCAGTTGATGACAAGGCTTGAGAAGGAATCCATCCATGGATAATATGCTCAGGTTTTGCCTAAGGGATGATGGGACTTGATGGAGAATAGAAAGAAGACAACTTGATGGTTGAGGGCTTTAATACTCTGACTCTAGGAATGTTAGACCATGTATCATCAAGAATTCCAAGGCACTTTCCCATATGGTATTAGTTTTGTCAATAATGCTGAAGCTGAGTACATTTGTTCATACAAGGTCAGGAAGTACATGAGAGCAGGATAGGATCAAGGGCTTAACTAGTATCAAGAAGATTTGCAACAGTCATTGTACAAAAATGGTAGGTGATCTGAAACCCAGTACATAAATAATTCAGGTGTTTTCAGTTTTCTTTTTAGCAAAATATAGGTCATTGACTATGACTTATACTGTGTGTTGGCATTCAAAGTTTATATATTTTTCATTGAGATCATCAAGAAAAGAGAAAAACAACTACTGAATAATGAAAATGTTGTTATTAACTGAAGGAGCTGCTTGTGTGACATTTAATGGATATCAGCATTGGTAACATAAATAACTATTTTCATTGATGTAACTAAATCAAGTTTGATGAAAGTATGAGACTGAAGTTATTAGACATAACCTTAAAAAAGTGTTTAGTTAAAATTGATTCTCTGTTCAGGTTTCTTCAGGATGCAGAAAAGGCTTGTAAGGGTTAACTTGTGGGAAAGCTCATATTAACTCTCTTGGCAGGAACTAGGATAGCAGAGTGGAAGAAGAGTGCAGAAGAAAAACAAACAAGCTAGAGTTGAAAAAGAGAGCAAACATAAACTACTTACTCTGTGGTTTTCATTTAACCTCAGCTGCAGTGATATGCATGAACAGTCACATACACCTAGGGTCTGAGTTCCAGATGCCCACCCTGACTTTTATGTTGCGTATACTGGCTGCCACGGTCTTTATCAGTGTTACAAATGAATGTGCACATAATGCATGTAAGCGTATAAACTTATTCACTTGTCACAACAATTAGATTAGGTGGACGTTATTGCTGTCCCCTAGATTCTAGTCCAGAGGGCCGTCTTTGGAGTAGGAGAAAGACTAGAATTTGAACCCAAGAGGTCGACCTCAAGAGATGGGAAACTTAAGTGCTAGATGAAGCTTATTTATTTTTCATCTCCCAACCCCGACTCTGCCTTTAACAGAAAGACTTCAACAATCTTTTAAAATTTTATACATGAGATGGAAAATAATAGATCTGTGTCTATTTTTCTTATTAACCTTTCCTCTAATTCACAGATCTACCATATCAGAAACCGTGTGGAAAGGGTAAACTGAGGACAATGTGAGATAGATCATGTTTATTTCTCCATTTACTGATTAAATAAAAAGACATCAGATGGAATTTGGAGTTCATAATGGTTTTTCTACAAGATGGAAGGTTCAAAAGTGCCCTTTTATTTCTTTTGCAATAAATTTCTTGCCACGTTTATCTCTTTTTCATCTTGCCACACTTAATGTGAAAGCTAGAGGACTTGTTGCATAGGCAGAAGGGATAGATTACACTCTCCAAATAATTTATTATATGAAGGCAAGTTGAACTGACAGGATCTGTGCTCTCTTTATAGCAAAAGCAGCAAGGCTTCTTGATTGACTTCAACACCCATGCCTAAAGTTTGAAAGCGTGGTTTTGCCTAGGGTTTCTTGACTTTGGATGAAGTTCTGAAAAACACATGTAAGAACTCTTGCTTCATTCATATAAANGTCTATTAAATTATTGTTTGAACTCTAGCTGCAATTGGCAGCTTGCGGTCATTTTAAAACACTCAAAAAGGTGTGAAGCATCCTACTTTATGTGTTTGTTTTTCTCCTAGTTATTATTTACTGCTCAATCAGCACTAGCAGTAGACAAATAATTTGGCTGCTAAGTTACACTAGTATAGAATTTCAAAGGACCTTATTAGAGAGAGATGTAATTTCATCCTCTGAGTCTTTTATATAACAGAGTGCATATTTGGGTTACTTTATTTTGACCCGGAATTAAACAATAGACTTAAATTGTGTACAGGAAGTTAAAATATTTACTCAATAAAAATTTGAAAAGACAGTGTGGTTCCTTTTGAAATTGCTAAGGATGTCTTTATACTTCAGAGTATTACACTCTTAATTTAGATAACTCTCTTCTGAATAGCTCCAACAAGTCTGATTGTGTAGGTTTATTTTAGAAATCATGTAAAATGAATAAATTTGATAGCATTTATCAAATAATACATTTGATAGATATTTAACAATAATATCTTTGCAAAATTGATACATATGTATGTGTATGTATATGATTTTGCATATTTGTTGAGGGATGATGCTCACTAGAGAAAATGTGGAATAGATGCCATGTGGTCACAATGCTTCAAATATTAATATTAAAGAAAGTAAGAATGGGGGCCCATACATTCAAGAAAAAGGGTCTTTACAGGTTCTGTGTTGGCAAGATGAAAGGACGGTGCTGGGATGCTCCCACCCCAGTTTACAGGAAATATTGTCCATTGGACTCTACTACAGCTGTACCCCCTCACTCCAATGCTAACTGCTTTCACTTCCTCTGGTGTTCTATAATTTGCATATTATCCACACCAATTCTTGTTTGGATGTTTCTATCCTGCCTGTAAGCTTGTGAATTTCTTATTTTTCTTTCAGTGAAGTCAAGTTTTCACTGGTCAAGATCCCAGTGAGGCTGATTTAGTTTCCCCTCATTTTTTCTCTTTTACTTTTATGTCTTGGATTTTCAGAGTCATTCAGAATTATCGGACTTGCATCCTGCCCCAGGAAAATAGTTCTGCGAGTGGAAGCCTCTGTGTAGAATCACAAGAGGTATTTAAATAGTCGCAGTAAATAACTTGTCATAGGAAGCCAACAAGACTTTCCGGACTGCGCATCTGTTAGATGTTTATAGTAGACCTTGTTAGCTATGGTTTTGCTTTCCAAGGTTTCAGGTACCTGCAGTTCAACCATGGTCCAAAAACACTAAATGGAAAGCCCCAGACATAAACAGTTTATACACTTTCAATTGGAACCCTTCTAAGTATAGTGATAAAAATCTCATGTCCCCTTATTTTATTCTCCTGGGATGGGAGCCATCCCTCTGCCTAGCAAATCCATGCTTCACTTACTACCTGCCTTTTAGTTACTTAGTAGCAGTCTCTGTTCCCTCTGGTACCAGACTCTTGGGGAATGGGTATGGGTTTCATTGTCTTGAAGCATATTATTAAATAGACTACCATTGTATCATAAGCCCCATTTTTCATCTCATTTCATCTAATGGATACACCATAGCATCTCCTGTTGTCACAAAAAGGGCCATTACAGTTCAGTCAGTTTAGGTCTTTCTCCATTGCTCAGGTTAGTCTTGAACTCTGATCTGAAGGAGTACTCATGCTTACTCATGCTTTAGCTTCCCAAATAGCATAGGTTACAGGCATCTGCCTTTATACATGGTTCAATAAGATTTTTTTGAGGGGAAAATTGACACAACTATTACAAAACATTTTAATAAATGCCAATTTAGTTAATAGTTATGTTCCTTCCTCACTGAGTTTAATCTATAAATTAATTATGCCATAAATATACATGCATATCAGAAAAATGTAGGGGAATGTTTTGTCCGGGTCCTGCCAGGCCCCATGGTCCCACAGCCTCTTATAAAATAATTACTCAGAGGCTTATATAATTATAACTGCTTGGCCATTAGCTCAGGCTTATTACTGACTAGCTCTTACAATTAAACTCAGCCCATTTCCATTAATCTATATGTCACCACATGTTCTGTGGCTTTACCTGCATCCCATTTCATGTTACTCCTTGGGCAGCTGGCTGGCGTCTCCTGACTCAGCCTTCCTCTTCTCAGAATTCTCCTTGTCTGCTTATCCCACCTATACTTCCTGGCTGGCTACTGGCCAATCAGCATTTTATTTATCAATCAATCAGAGCAACACATATTCACAGCATACTGAAAGACATCTCCATCAGAAAGGATAGTATTTATAGCGTTTGCATCAATCTGTGGTTTTAGCATCTCATGAGAAATGGAAGGAACTTCCTGTAAATAAAGGAAAGAAGCTGTTGTAGATGGGACTTACTATGATCCCTCTTACTATCTTCCCTCTCTTTTGGTGCTTCAGACACATTCCTTGGCATATAGATTCATCTTTAATAGTGCATCAGGAAAAATTAATAATAATTTCTGATTATATATGTTTATTTTAGAATGTTGAATCAATTAAGTAATCTTCAGGGGATTAAATTTGATACAAAATGTTATTTGATCTGTAGGTTTAATATTCTGATCTATATTGATTTTCCCCCAAAATTTATGTTATTCCTTACATGAGCATTAGAATTGTATATATAGTATTTCATTATTAAGCATTTAATATCAGATAGTTTATGTATTGTGATATATTAATTGANTACCTTCAGAGGTTAGTCTACATTGTATGAACATGTATTGAATGTTCATATTAGGACCTTAAAGTATATGTTTCTTTGCTGTTAGAGTCTATCATATTAAATGTATCAACATTTATATTAGGAAAGAGAGAAAAGTGTACTCTCCATGCTTAGTCTGTCTTTGATAATTAATTTAAAAAGAGACAATTCTATACTACCT
Organism: Neotoma lepida; assembly: GCA_001675575.1. Lineage (NCBI taxonomy): Eukaryota > Metazoa > Chordata > Mammalia > Rodentia > Cricetidae > Neotoma > Neotoma lepida. The sequence goes on from LZPO01056678.1 coordinate 12,857, forward strand.
TGTTCAGACTTTAAAGCATCATTGAACAACATTCTTGGATTACAGTACCTAGATGTAGAGGAAAACTCCCTAGAATTTTAATCTCAAAACTTTGCAGAAGCCTTTGCATACTCAAATATAAAGAGATAATAGAGACCTCACTGTCCAACTATCATTTCACAGATGTGATTAGATTCAAGGAGGAACAGTGTGAATAACAAAGTACAGGAACAAACATGANACTCACTGGCACACATCACAGTTCATAGAAATTACCTGATCACTCACTGTTCACTCATCAGTCCCTAAAGTCTCCACTGTATTACATTCTTGGGGTGTTTTTTTCTGCCTCCTCTTATATTGTGTATCTCTCCTCTTAAGTATTCTGAATTTCTCTTTTTTTTAAAGTATTGTTCATTCTTAGGTTACTCTGTCTCTATTATCATATTTTGCAAAAATTCAGATCTATATTATCAGAATACAATCCTTGACACATCGTCCCCACCCCATCTAGGATGTATTCTCTAAGGATTCATGAAAAGATCTTGCCTCTATTTTTTACTAAGGTGCAACACCTTCAAGCATGATTTTTTTCCTTTCTAATATGACTGATGCACAACTATGTGAATTTGCTTAAAGAATGTATTTAATATATACATATATGCATTGATTAAATTATTTTCCATATTTTATATTTAGGAATATTTGAAGAATCTTTTCTGTTATAAATAATCTCTCAGAAATGCTTGATGAATGACTAGTGCAGTTATATATGGAACAGGAAAGAGAAGGCCACAGTATTTCAAGAGGGACAGTCTGCTTGGAGTTACACAAGCACTGAAGCCCACCTTACTCTTCAGTTCCCTTTGTATGTCTCTTATCGCCTTAACTTCTCTGGGTCTCTTTCCGTACCCATAACCTTTCTCCTGGCATGCCCCACTCGGTTGTATTGAAGCACACTTTAAAAAACATAAATCTCTTTGTAGCCAGAAGTTTCTTGGGTCCTGCCCAGGCCCCCCGTGGTCCAGACAAATCTCTCTCACCTGTGGTTGCACAGCCGCTCGGACCCAAGTAAATACACAGAAGCTTAATATTATTTACAAACTGTATGGTCTATGGCAGGCCTCTTGCTAGCTAGCTCTTATATCTTAAATTAACCCATTTCTATTAATCTATATTTTGCCATGTGGCCATGGCATTACCAGTCTCCTGGCATGGTACTCCTTGGGCCTCAGGCTGGCACCGCCTCTAGACTCTGCCTTTCTCCTTCCTGTCTCTCCCTTGGATTTCCTGCCTGCCTCTAAACTGCTTTGCCATAGGCCAAAGCAGCTTATTTATTAATCAATGGGAACAACATATATTCACAGCACACAGAAAGACATCCCCCAGCACTTCTCCTTTTCTATCTAATCAAGAAGGATAGTTTTAGCTTTAACATAGTAAAATTACATAAAATAGAACAGTTATCAAACAGGAAATACAGTTATAATATCTAATCTGTTTGTATTTGGCAAAATTAAAGAAAATATTCTATCTATCCTATATTTGTGAGTCTAAGGTTTCATATCTAATTTATCTTTTATCATAACCAAGGAAAATTATTTAACTATCTAGTCTTCTACTACATTAAAGACCCTAGAAAGATATAATATTACCTAAGTAAACAGGAAGTACATTATAAGCAACTTCCAAAAATCTAGAATGACAGAGACAGCTGGCTGCCTGGACAGTCACCCAAAGTTCCTCTGCAATGTTGGGGCATTCATCTTCAGCCTATAGGCCGAGAGTTTTTTTAGTTGCTTCTCCCTGTGTCCTGTAGAATGTCTGGCAGTCTTTTCTGCAAAACAGGAACCCGAAGGAGCACCTTTTCATAGATTTAATGGCATATCATATGAATTGTGACATCACTGTCATTATGATTCCCATCTTGTGGACCACAGAGTCCATCTTACCACTATAAGTTCTTCACAAACTTAAACTTCACAAAAGGTTATTAGGAACTTGAAGTCAACACCTAAGAGACATGCTGTGTCCACTGGATAATATTCTTGGTCACATACCTTTATATTTTCATTCAATATTGCAATAATTGCCTACTACTGAAAAAAAATCAATCCTGCCATTTAAAAATAACTACTTACCATTGCGTTGTTGAAACATTTCTTAGTGTTCTTTCTGGATTAACTAGAATATTGTATTCTCTTTTAGTGTCATTATATTCTCAAAAATATGAATGTTTATACTTAATTAAATAATAAGTAATATTCTAAATCCAAATGTTTCTGATGCCTTCAAAGTTACATTTTGAGTTCTAATATGCTATATTTATCTGTAGCATGTTTGCGANCAATAGGCTTTTTTTCCAAATTATACCAATTCAATGTTTCAAAGAGCATCTGTATTTCAAAGGGATTCTTTAACTGATCAGTTCTATGATTCTGTCCTCTGTCTGATTACCAAGTGTTGTCTCAGTGTGGTTGCAAGTGGAGTCACTAATTAATGCCAGGAACTTGAACTGACCTAGAAAACACATTTGAAGCTGCACTCCAAGAGTCTTATTGAGACTGATGGTAATAACTTTCTATCTATGTCACATTGAGATGGTTGGGAAATAACTCCCTGTATTTGCTCAGAGACTGTAGTAGTGATATGTGTCATTGAAAAGTGTCTTATAGACTCTTTTATTATACTACCTGTAAGAATATGATCTGATTTTCATACACATGAAGCATGTATACTCACATAACTTTTATTCTTTTAAAATTATAATTATATATTACGTATTCATGCTTTATTTTCTTTCCTTATGCTCTTTTCAGAAATTCTAAATTTTAACTCTAATTTTGACAAGTTGATACATGTTTATAATGTATTTTGATCATGTTCACCCTTTGTTATGCTCTCATATCCCCTACCACTCCTGCTGGCCCTTTCTTCTTCCCACTTATTCCATTTCCTACTTTCATTCCTATTTTTTTTTGTGTGTGTGTATATCTTGTGCAGGTGGCCATAGCTGCTGTGTGTTCATTATGTCAGTCTCATCTTGCTCAGTAGGGAGTATTTCATAGCACTCCTCCCCATTGTCCAGTTCTTAGAGTATCTCTACATTATCCCCCTTTTGTGATGTTCCCTGGGTCTTGGATGGGGTTATATAGATGTTTTACTTAAGGCTGAGCACTTAAGAGCCATTTCTTTTAAAAGAAGAAACAATAAGATCCTAGTGAGGGCTAATCTTTTAGCCAAATTTATGTAGAATTGACAAGTTTCTGACTTAGTCTTATTTTTAAGTTGTATACTCCGCTATCTCATATTTAACATTTAGTGATGAATTTGCTAAACAAAGATTAAAGAAGCCTTTGTCATGTGCAGCACACTGTACCAGGGACTGAGTGTTATGGGGAAATAATACCTCAATGTAACAAGATAGAGGAGAATGGAATGTGGGTGTTTGCACTGTTTTTCTGTAGTTTGATGGCCAGTTCAGCTCCTTCCAGAAAGCTGATATTGAGCAGACTTGAGACAATGCCTTAGTCAAGGCTACTATAGCTATGATGTAAAAACATGACCAAAAGCAATTTGGCAAGGAAAGGTTTTTATTTGGCTTACACTTCCACATCCATAGTTCATCACTGAATGAAGTCAGGACAGGAATTCAAACAGGATAGGAACCTAAAGGCAGGAGCTGATGCAGAGGCCATGAAGAGGTGATGTTTACTGGCTTGCTCCCCATGGCCTGTTCAGCCTGCTTTCTTTCAGATCCTAGGACCACCAGTCCAGGGATGGCACCACTCACAATGGGCTGGGACTTCCCATCAATCACTAATTAAGAAAACGCCCCACAGGCTTTCCTATAGCCCAATATTATGGAGACATTTTCCCAATTGGTGTTCACTCCACTCAGATGCCTCTAGCCAATGTCAAGTTGACATAAAATTAGCCGTCACACACTATATTCAGAAACTTCCTCAGGGAAAGTGGTGTGAAAAACAGCACATGTGATGTTCCAGGTGTGAGAACAGAAATGAAGACAGTATCTCTGGGCAGAGCAAGTATATAGGAGAAGGAAGGACTCGAGGCCAAAAAGTTGAGCCAAAATCTCTATGCCTGAGTCAGGACTTAAGTTTCTCCTCTGAGAGAGATGGGAAGCCATTGACAGGGTTTTATTTTATTTGATGCCTTACTCAGTGTTTTAAATGAAGCATCAATGTAGGGAAGGTTCTGGAAGACCAGCCAGCAACTGTTGCAGTAGTTTAGGTATGAAGTGGTTGTGGCAGTACTCTAGAAGGACTTTAGAGGTAGAGGCAACCAGGTAAGCTGATGGGTAAGATGAAGATATGGGCAAAAGTTAAAGTTGTTTTACTGGATGCATGTGTATCTAGAATTGTACAGTTTTGAGCCTGGGTACCATGATAATAAAGAGTCCATAAAGGAAGAACAGAAAGAAAACTACAAGTCCAATGTGGGCCTACATTTTTCCTTCCCTATAGTATGTTTTCTACCATACTATAGGCCTGTATTATTTTTTTGCTATTATCTATCAAATATCTATTTATGCCTACGAATGTAGGTTAACCGATTGTGCTGTTCAAGGCTTTCATACTCCTGATTTTTAGCCTCTTATCCTATACATAATTGTCTTGTTAAGGAATCTATCAGTTGGGAAGCTGTATTTGTGGAATATTCACAATGAGATGGGGTCCTAAAAGAGCTGCACCTCCAGTAATGAAGAAGAAAAAAAAACTCTTAGTGTGACTGCATTTCTTATATTGTCTAATTACTAAAAATGCATATATATTTATATTATATATTTATATTATATATATTTATATTAAGGGCAATTATCAGGACCATGGTGACTTAGCCCCTTTTGGTATCTAGTAATACTCTTAATAAACAATTTGCCTTTAAGGTCTATTATGAGTTTTTATTAGTTTAACTACAAACATCATTCTTTTTGTTACCATCTACACTTTTGTTTTTGAGCTTATGTTTTTGATACTAATGTCAGGAACTCATCAGAAACATTTGAGTACATTTAGACTATCACTTATGCTTTGAGTAAGGATAAATATTAATTTTTGAAAATATAGTGACACTTAATGAACACTAAGAAGTGTTTCAACATGGTAATGATAAGTAGTTATTTTTAAATGGCAGGATTGATCTCTTTTTTTTTACTAGTATCAATTTATTGCAACATTGAATAAAAACATAAAGGATATTTGACCAAGAATATTATTTTTACTTGTGGATTTAAAATACGTTCCTCCATAGAGAATTCAAATTTGCTGTCACCAGATACCTGGAATTCTATCATTTGGAAGCAATTTAAATTATATTTTGACTTAGGATTTTTTTGTTCTAGATGTAGCATGAATTTTGATACCAGATTTAGTGATTGTGGTGAGGAATTCTCAGGAGAGGTTTTCTCTTCTTTTCCTTTTGCATCTGAGTGAAGATCAGGCCATGCTTGCATGCTATTGCCCTCTGCCACGCATCACTGAGGGTGTAAGCCCTTCTGTGAGCCCACCTTAATGTGAATGTCCCACATATTGATGTCTTGACTGGTTGGGGCTCTGTTTCATCTCATTAAACTGCAAGT
>LZPO01056679.1:1972-16249 GCA_001675575.1 Neotoma lepida
ATAGATGGAGATGAAGCTTCAAGAAATCTAGCTGTCTTACAAAATAGAGTTGCCTCACTTGAAAGTTCCCTATAAATTGGAATGCTTGCTTAGTGAATGCACTGATGTTTGTGAGAACAGTCTGTGTTAAATAACTCATGGTCATAGTATATCACAGCTGCTAATAATATCAGGGATTCAGAAGATAATCATGAAGATGTTCTTCCTCAGAGTAAGCTAGTAAAGGATATGTTTCATGAAAAAACATCTATTTTCTTTATTCCTTTGAGTAGTAGCACTTTTGATGAACAAATAACTTTGCCAGAATAAAAATCTATCAGAAATATCAGTGTTGTTAAAAGAACTCATGGAAAATACAGTTTAGAAGAATTAATTAAGAAGGGGGAAAATTGTTTCAGAGTTTGGTGATATGTGTGAAAAGTAGCTAAATCAATTTTCCTGATATTGAGGGTCCATCTTGCAGTCTGGGGACAGTAGGAGAATAAGGAGGCCTCCAGACTGCTGAGGAGTTTGGGATGAAGTTTCAGCAATGTTTTTGGTACAAAGAGGAACCTGCTGAAAGCTATAGGTCTGGAACCCTACTCTAATTTAGACAACTGCCTTATCCTGTTGGGAAATTGAATGTTGAGTTGCCAGCTAAGCAAGTCAAAAACAGAATATTAGAAGGTTTTTCTTCTCAACTCTTTTCTTCATTTTTAGGTTTACTGTAAACTGAGATAACTCTTCATAGAATGCATAAAGTATAATAGTCCTAAATGCTGGAATAGAAGAGAGAATATAGCTGAAATGAAAGGAATGTGAGTTTGGGACATTCTCAAGTTTAATGAATGAGATAAGTCTAGGAATATAAGTGAATTATAGAGAATAAATACTAAATTTTTCACATGTATACTTTCATGCACAATTCTTGTCATACAATATTCAATCCACTATGTATTAAACATGAAAAAGCAAGTTGAGAATAAAATACACATTTTGTCAAAAGAAGTATTTTAAGATATAGATTATGTGTTTCCACTAGTTTGGCAGCCATCTCAGTACATTTTCCAGTCATGTTCTCCATGTCCCTTGCTCATACAATTTTTCCTCTCTCACAACTGTACTCCTGGGGCTCAGGTTGGCACCCAGTTGTGGATCTCTGAATCTGTTTCCATATGTCTCTGGGANAGGGCTCCTGGAGGATCCTCATCTATTGGTTGACAGTTCATGCATCTCCACTAGTTTGGCTGGCCATCTCTGTATATCTTCCCATCATGATCCCGTTGTCCCTTGCTCACAGAAGCCCCTTTCTCTTCTATCAACTGGACTCCTGGAGCTCAGCCTAGAGCCTGGCTATGGATCTCCGCATCTGCCTCCATCAGCCTCTGGATCAGGGCTNTGTGTTGACAGATAGGGTATTCATCCATGTGAATACTCATTGGAGTATGTCAGTACAGGCTCCCTCTCAATTACTTCCCATAGTCTAAGGTGGGGTCATCCTTGCGTATTCCTGGGAACCTCCCTAGCATTCCGTTTCTCCTTATTTCTATAATGTCTTCATCTTGTGTGGCAGGAGGTGGGACTGGGGGTGAGTGGATTGAGGGGCAAGGCTGGGGGGCAGGAGGAGGGAGGAGAGAGGAGGGAGGAGAGGGGGTTCTGTGGTTGATATATAAAATAAGAAAATCTTTTAATAAAAAAAATTTAAAAAAGATATAGATTATGAACTGACATTCTCAAAGTCTCTGGAAACAAAAATTCTGTTTATCATGAAAATACCTTTTTCAGGAAAGATAATTGTTGCTGGATCCTAATGGCTGCCTTGGGGGAAGGTGTGAGAAGTTGCTATGTAAATGACATAGACACCGGGAGTCAGCAGACTCCTTTGTTCAATAATGGGGAAGAACTTATATACTCTCCTCCCAGTACCCAAGCTGTGTCTCAATCTGGTGGCATTGCATGGTCATCCCTCATTGGCTGGCCATGACAGGAAGTCTAACAGTGTCTGTTTCTAGGCCCTCAGGCAGACTCCAGGTTGGCTCATAAGGAAATATNTTATGCGCATGCCTTGGCAACTGATTTGAGCCAATTTCTTCTACCCTATGGGCAAATCCTACTACATATCCACCCTTTTATTTTATTACATGGATGCTCAGTGGGAGTCAGAGTTCTTTGCTCCAGCCTTGTTGACCCTGCCTCAGAGGGGCTCAGCAATTGAACTGTGCCTGTCTTAGGTTGACTTGCCAAACAAACTCTTACCCATCATTGACTATTAGCCCTGAAAGAGCATCGCTCCCTGGGGAAATCACCTTGTGTCTTTAGGGTCAGGCTGTAGCCTTTTGAATTTCAGAAAGCCAAGCATGCATAGCCTACTGTGGATGGCTATGAGTTGGATGTCTAAAAGCCATTAACATCTGTAGAGTCTCCTTAGTAGCTGCCTGTTGTTGCTGAATGTGCTGTAGGTGACAGTTAACAAGGAGAAAGAATAAAAGCACCACCCCACCAATCAAAACATAAGTGAAAATCCAGGAGGGATAAAATAGCCTTTTGATATCATGCCAAATCTTTTCAAAAAATAAGAAGTCAAANGCCATAACCTCTGGCCCTGTCTGATTCAATTGAAAAATTTTGTGTGTTAGCAGTAATAAATATTACAGAAACTTAGCTGACCTTNGGCCCTAATATATTTAGCTAGCTCCTGGCATGCTAATGTTCTTCATTTCAAAAAGTATCATACAAAATGAAGGAAAGCTAGGGTCCACAGTCTTCAGCCTTTAGAGAGCAATGAGAGCAAGAAATGGTAATATATATATATATATATATCCCATCCTGGGTTATTTGCTTCTTGGTGGAAGCAAGTTGATTTGTGGCCTGGTGCTGCACATCTTTTGCTGAGACCCATATGGAGTAGTGGCACTCTGTGGAAAAACACAACCATACCCTCTCCCATGGGTTAGCAGGGGTACTGTTGGCTGCCATTGAAGGGAGATAGGATCTCTCCTTCTCACCAGGGGCAGGGGCATGTTCTTTGGCAGAGATGCCCAGTGCTTGTAGGCTAGGCTGAGCCCCTTGTCATAAAAAATGAGAAATTTCATATGGAAAAGGACCTCTATTAAACCAGATGTGGATCTCTCCTAGTCTCTGGTGTGTAAGATGAATTTCTAAATGTTCTTGTTAAATAAATCAAGGAGCCAGAAATAGAGTGAAAATCTGACAGAGATCAGAGGAATTAGGAACAGTTACCAGGCTCACCCCACCAATGCTGCTGCTTCCAAAAAAGTGTGTTACTTCCTATATCTCCATGCCTATATTCCTTTCTGTTTTATTCTCCCATTGGCTCTCTCAGCCTAGCTACCTCACATCCTGTCTGTCTGTATAGACATCCAGAACTCTATGGTTGATGCTGAGATTAAAGGCGTGTGTCTCCACGCTTGACTCTGTTCTAACTGTGACCTGGAACTCACAGAGATCCAGAGAGACTCTGCCTGCTAGGTGATAGGATTAAGGGCATGTGCTAACATTGCAAGACTAGTGGCTGAATTTTTTCCTCTGATCCTCAGATATATTTTATTGGGGGACATAGATAAAATACCACCACATTTCCCCTCTTTGTCAAATAAAAATGAATTTTTTAAAAAAGTTATAACATATAAGAAAATCTATATACAATAAGTACAATAACTGTATACAATATATACAAGCAATTAATACATCAACAATGTCTAGTCCATTTGCGTTTGACAAGTTCAGAGAAAATACTCCATTATCTATCTTCTTTGGTGAGTTCTAAGTGTCCCTAATTCACTTTCTCTCCTAACTTATATTATTAACAGAATGATGTTTTTCAAATTTATACACTTTACATCTTTTGGTGAGTTTTTTTGAATTTCTTAACAAAGAAAATTATAACTATAACTATCTAATCTTCAACTCCCGCAGAGAACTGAGAAGGAAATATTAACTAGTAAAACAGGAAATGCAAACAAGCGACTTCCAAAAAAACATGAGTTGACAGAAACAGCCAGCTGCCTGGACAGTCACTCAAGGATTTTTTGGGTTTTGTTTGTTTGTTTGTTTGTTTGCTACATTGGGGCATCATCTTCACCCTATAGATTTAGCATATCTGACAGACTCATCTGTGAAGCAGGATACACTCAAGGTCTACTGCTCAATCCCACATTCAGTGCAAGTATTCCATGTACTAAATAAACTTGAATTCCACCAGTGTCCTGTCATGATTCAGGATTTCAAATTCTGGAAATTGCTGGTATTTTTGAAATTCAGCTTCCCATTCTTCTCAGCTTGTGGGTGGTTTCACCTTGGCATCCTATTCTCCTTGGCTTCATCTTCTTTATTAAATGCCAGTCTATCATAAAGAGGTCAGATTGCATCAGCCTAGTTATTCTTCCAAGAATAACTGTTCCAGCTACTATTCCACAGCACACCAGTAGCCATCAGTCAACTGTCTGTTCAGCTGCTTATGAAGGAAGAGGCACTGTATCTTTTCTGAATTGCAAAGCCACTTCAGCAATGGTGCCATATTGTCTTGGCCTTAAAGGATGCCTGTTGCCAAAGCTGCAACCACACTTCTGTTGGAAAGGATCGGTAGTCCTTTATTTTATGTCCTGCTTGTCGATTTTGAACAGCATACTGTCAGCAGCCAATGTGAGGGCATTTTCTTCCAGTGGCTAACTTTTGTCACAAAGAAAGTTAATTCCATATGCAATTTCTTCAATGCCCATATCTTCTTTGAAATAAATTGGTGCTTTCAGGAGCCAAAATGTTTCATAGTCACACAAAAAAGAAAAAAATCTAAGTGATTAAAATATTCTAAATGCCATATTCTGCAGAACTCTNAAGGGTTTGAAGATGACCTGTCAATCTAAAATATATCTCTGCTTAACCTTGAAAGCACCTAATATAACTACAAGTTCAATTTTAATGACTAATTACTAACTCTCATTACTCTATATCCTAATAGTTGAATAATCTTCCTCTAATCTACATCCTTTTTATTTTCAAACAAGAACCTTAACTCTAATCTCCTTTGTTTAGCCTTTTCCTTGACCATTAAAAATAACAACTTGTAACCAAACATCCTAAAAAATGAAAATTATCCCAAACCCAAAATCCATTGAAAAACCAAAAACCATTTGTAACCAACCATCTCAAACAATGAAAATTATCGCAAACCCAAAACTCATTGAAAAATCACAACTGCCCACCCCACCTCTTGGGAATGTGGGTGTTATGTTCTTAAAATTGCTTCCTGCTGTTTGTGGGTGAAGACATCTTTAGGGGATGCTGAAAAGAAAAATTTTTGATTAATTGTCAAGTCTGCAGTGGTAGCTGTNTCATTTGTTAACTAGTCTCTGCATAACACAAAAGTGCAGGGCTCATCTCAAGTCTCCAATCAAATAATCTGTGAGGCTGGATCATGTCAGCTAGTCATCTCGCGGTAGTACTGAGCAGTTTGTAGTGCAAAGCTGATCTTTGGGTGATGTTTGTCAGCTTAGTGGTATTATTATCATCTATGTGGAATCATCTTTGTGGCACCCCATCACCTTTCTGGAGACTTCAAATTTTCTGTCAGACTTGGTCATGATTCCCTGCAGAAAACTGATGAGACTCAAACACCAAAACATGTACAGGCAGCTAACTGAAGTGTTTATTCTAGAATTAATTAGTACTCTATATGACCATTAATATCATGACAAAAGTTTAATATATATATAAATCTTTTGATTTTGATATAAAATTCATACTTTAACAAGAGTTTATAANATCACAATACAACCAAAGAATTGAAATTAACAATAGAATAGTCTCTTAATTTTTTGGTTTTCTTCTGTTCCATATCAGATGGCTCTTCTGACATGATACAGAGATTTTGTATTTTCCTTTTAACAAACATGCTTGGGTTTAGAGAAGGAGAGAGCAGTTCTCCAACTCCAAAGCCAGCTTTAATTTTTAACTGAAGTGGGACTACATAAAGACCATTTGTGTTAAGTGTCTGTAGAGAAGAGCAGAAAGAAACATTTAAGACTTATGAAATTTAATATATGATATATCAATTGGCCAATTTGCTCTTTCTCTTGAACATTTGTTCTGGTTGATTTGTCCTTTTTCTTCAGATGTCTCATTTGTCCAGTATTCCTCAGATTCACTAGCCTTCATTTTCCTGAAAGACAAGAATAAAAACACTTCCCCAAGCCTAACTTTGGGGAGGTTCTTATTTGACAAGTTATATCTGATTAAGTGAAAAGACATTTGTTAGCAGTATAAGTTATTTTTAAATTAAATGGTCATGCTGGATGATGACCATCTTCTAATTAATAGGTCTCTCTTGTTCAAATTGAACCTTTATCAATTTTGATGGTATCCATAGCTTTTCTTCTCCTGTAGAGACAAAAGCAAAACTTTCTTCCCAGTGTAACACATATCCTGGTTTCCATTCTGAGGTCAGCATATCTTTAAAGTATATAGGCTGATTTAGCTCTGTAGTTTTTCCTATTATTCAATGTCTCTCTGCAGCTGTTGTTCCTTTCTCATTAGCATTGAGAAAATTCAAAGTTAATAGAGCATTATATAATCTATTTTTGGGAGTTTTTGTTACCCCTTTCTGTTTATTTAGCATAAATAAACTCCTTTAGAGTTTGATTTGAACTTTCTATGATTGTTTGGCCTATAGAATTATGTGGTATACCTGTAATATGCTTTATATTGTAATAAGCAAAAAACTATTTCATTTTAGCAGAGACATATGCTGGAGCACTGTCAGTTTTAATTGGTGCAGGTATACCCATGATGATTATAACTTCTAGCAAATGTGTGATTACCAAAACAGCGTTTTCAGAACTCAAAGCAGTTGCCCATTGAAATCCTGAATAAGTATTAATGGTGTGTTATCTATTTTTCAGTTTTCTAAATTCTGCAAAGTAAAACACATCCATCTGCCATATTTCATTCCTCTGAGTACCCTTTGGGTTACATCCTCCTGGTAATGGAGTCTGGTTGTAAAAGGAACAAGTAGGGCACTTCTTTACTATTTCCCTGGCTTGTTGCCANGTTATGGAAAAATCCTTTTATAAACCTTTACTATTGACATGATGTTTTTTATGAAATTCTGAGGCCCCCAGCACATTTCTTATCAGTAGTTTTTCAGTCTCATCATTACCTTGTGCTATAGGGCCTGAAGACCTGTATGGGATCAGATGTGAGTTATATATAAGGGATGTTTCCTATTCCCGATTATATCTTGTAACTGTATAAATAGCAAAGTTAATTCTGACTCATCCAGGATAAATTCTGCAGTCTCAGTATGTAATACCACTCTTTTAGCATACTGAGAGTCAGTAACTATGTTGAGAGGTTCCAAAGAATCCATTAATACCAACAGAATAACATATAATTCTGATTTTTAAATTGAATTATAAGGACTTTGAACCACTTTACTTAAATTTTCTGGTTTGTATCCTGCCTTTCCTTGTATGTTTGCATCTGTATAAAATGTACAAGCTTCAGATATGGGTGTTTTCCCATACAATGCGAGGCAAAAGCCAATCAGCTCTCTTTCAGTTCAATCAGTTCAATCAGTTCAATCTTACTGCTTTTGGGATATTTGCTGTTAATGTCTCCCAAAAAAACTACTGCAAGCTCTTTGTGAAGGTTCACTTTCTGCCCATAATTTGTCAATGTCATCCTTAGTTAAAGGTATGACAATTTCTGCTGGGTCTATTCCTGCTAATTGATGAAGTCTCAATTTTTTTAAATCAAGTCAGAGATCTTTTCCTCATAGGTTTTTAATTTTTTACTCTGTTTATTTGGTAAAAATATCCATTCCAATATAATATCTTCCCTCTGCATTAAAATTCCTGTAGGAGAATGCTCAGAGGATAAAATAACCAAAATGCAATCAAGCTTTGGATCCCCTAGATCCACATGTCCTTCCTGTATTTTCTTTTCCACCAAGGACAATTCTGTCTCAGCTTCAGCTGTTAATTCTCTTGGACTATTTAAGTCCTTGTCACCTTCTAAGGTTTTAAACAAATTACTCAGTTCATCATTTTTTANCCCAACAACAGTTCATAGATGAGAAATATTTCTGAATAATCTTTGAAAGTCATTAAGAGTCCATAATCAATCTCTCCTAATTTGCACCCATTGAAGTCTAATTTTTGTGGACCTATTTTATATCCTAAATAATTAGTAGAATCTCCTCTTTGTATCTTTTCAGTAGCAAATTGTAATCCCCAGCTAGGCAAAAATTTTTTTACCTCTTCAAACATTCTTTCTAAGTTATCTGCATTTGAATCAGCTAGTAAAATATTATCCATGTAATGATAAATTTTAGATTTAAGAAATTGTTTACATATTACCTCCAATGGCTCTCATACAAAATATTGGCACAGGGTTGGGCTATTTAACATTCCCTGTGGGAGAACCCTCCATTGATATTTCCTAACCGGTTGAGAATTATTATAAGTAGGCATCCTGAAGGCAAATCTTTCTTTGTCTTTTTCTTGTAAGGGTAGTGAGAAGAAACAGTCTTTTAAATAGATAACTATAAGAGGCCATCCTTTAGGTAACAGAGCAGGCAAAGGAATTCCGGATTGTAGAAGGCTCATTGGCTCGATTACTTTGTTGATTGCTCTTAAGTCTGTTACCATTCTCAATTTACCATTTTTCTTTTTAATAACAAATACAGAATTCCAAGGGCTGGTTGATTCTTTATTATGCTGAGCATGTAACTTCTCTTGTACCATCTCTTCTAAAGCCTGCAGTTTCTCTGTTGTTAAAAGCCATTGCTGAATCCACACAGGCTTGTCTGTTAACCATTTTAAAGGTAGAGCTGTTGGTGTCTTTAAAAGATCAGCAGTTATAGTGCCCTGTTCTTGTACAATCTGGATGGTCAGTGACTGTTCTTAATAATAATACCTCCTAATATTTCTCTCAGAAACATGTTAGTTTATGGTTTGTTTCTGAGGTTGAAGGAATATTAATCTGGGTATTCCATTGTTGTACTAGATCATGGCCCCATAAATTNAAAGCTATATTAGCCACATATGGCTTTAATTTTCCCCTCTGTCCTTCTGGTCCTACGCAATTGAGCCATCTTGTGCTCTCTTTTATTTGAGATAATGTTCCAATCCCTAATAACTGAACATTTACCTCCTGAAGAGGCCAATTTGAATGCCAAAACTCTGGTGCAATTATAGTAACATCTGTACCAGTGTCCACATGACCTTCCAAGAGAAAGTCATTTATTCATATTTTTTTCATTTTTGTCTTTGTTTATTTATAGAAGTTTGCCAAAAAATTCTTTTTGTAGCTTCTCCTAAATTTCCTCGTCTCTCTGCTATAGCTGTTCTATCAACCCAAGCAGTATGGCTTTTTACAATACGCATTTGGTTATTTAATTGCTCTGAGAAGGGGTTTCTTCTACAATGACAGGAAAAGTCTGAACTGAATTTGCTGTGGGTTCCTGCAAGAGGTCCCTCAGGGAGTTTCCCAAAGGCAGAGGATTACCTTGTCTATCCCTTGTTGATCTACATTCATTGGTCCAATGTTTCCCTTTACCACACCTTCAGCATAATCCAGAAGGGAGGGGCATTCTGTCGCCAGTGTTCCTTGAAGAAACAGTGTTTCTAGGAACTCTCTGTTTACAGTCCCTTTTCAGATGTCCTGGTTTACCACAGTTAAAACATTTGACATTATTATGTTTCCTCAAAGCTCTTGATATAACCTCTCCTATCCACATAGCATCATGTCATGGGATTCAATATTAATGTGTCCTTGATCCAATTCTCCATGGGTGCTGATTTTGCCCTTAACAACCTGATTATTCTTATGCATGCTGCATTCGTGTTCTCAAAAGCCAAAGATTTAATTATTATCTGTCTGATTTTTTTTTTTTGATTTTGGTATCATTCTATTTACTTCTGAAGACAGCCTTTGTAAGAAATCTGTGAAGGATTCTTGGGGCCCTGTATAACTTTTGTAAATTATTCAATTTTCTTTCCTGCTTCCTCAATTCTGTCTCATGCATTCATGGCTGCCATGTGGCATAGAATTAGGGTTTGGTTATCATATAAACATTATCTGTTTATATCTGCATATTCTCCTTCTCCAAGATGCTGAACCTGGGAAACTTCTATACCTCTAGTCCTACATTGCTCTTTTATAGTATAGCTTCTTGTTTAAAGCACATTTTCCACTGTAAGTGTGGGCTAGGTTCTTGCACTGCAACNGTCAATTCTTTCCAATCCTGAGGGATAATTCTATTACAAGTTGACCATGAGTTTAACATCTGCTTTACAAATGGAGAATGCATGCCGTATGATACTATAGCTTCTTTAAATCTCCTTAAATCTAACATTTGCACTGGAGCCCAATTAGCTTGAACACGAGTATATGACAGTTCTTGTAAGGTTAGAGGGTAGATTAATGTCTGTTGTCTCGTAACCTGAGGCCGAGTCGGGGGTCCTGTAACTCCCAGCCTATAAAGCCACCGACAGTTTTTTAATGAATACTTGCCACATTGGAGTGCCAAATGTAAGATGAATTTCTAAATGGTCTTTTGAAATAAAGCACAGAGCCAGAAATAGGGTGAAAAATCTGACAGAGATCGGAGGAATTAGGAACAGCTACCAGGCTTACCTCATCAATGCCGCTGCTTCCAAAAGAGTGTGCGACTTCTTTTATCTCCATGCCTATATTCCTTTGTTTTATTCTCCCATTGGCTCTCTCAGCCTAGGTACATAACTTCCTGTCNGTCTGTATAGACCTCTAGAACGCTATGATTGATGCTGGGATTAAAGGTGTGTGTCTCCATGCTTGACTCTGTTCCTAATGTGACCTGGAACTCACGGAGATCCAGACAGACCCTGCCTGCTAGGTGATAGGATTAAGGGCNTGTGCTAACATTGGAAGTCTAGTGGCTGAACTTCTTCTTCTGATCCTCAGATATATTTTATTGGGGGACATTGATAAAATACTACCACACTGGTGAGATTGTCCTGGCCAGCAGCTCTANATAAACTCTGTTGGTCCTCTCNGCCATGCCTTGTACCTGTGGATTGTAAGGGATGCCTGTGGTATGAAAAATCCTCTAGGACCCCAGAAAGTTATTGAATTTTTGAGATGCAGTCAGTCTTAAGTGCCCAAGGTACTCCCATAACTACTATGGCTGTCTTAATGGCCTTGATAGCATTGAGANCCTTCTCCCCAGAAGGGGCAAGGGCATAAACAAAGGAGGAACAGGTAGTTATTATCACATGAACATATTTAAGATTGCCAAAGGGGGCATGGTGCATGACATCCATCTGTCAGATGGTGTTAGGAAACAAGCCCCAGGGATTAACCCCTGAATGTTGAAACAGTCCTAAGAGAGCAAGAGGGGTGTAAGTGACACATGCCTGGAACAAATGTTTGCATAGAAAACCGGTATTTCTGGAAGAAGTCTATGTAGATTCTGTAGCAACAGATGAAATTCCTGGTGAAGAGCCTTAGCTTATCTAGGAGATACATACAGGCTGTTAATATGATGGTGTCTGTGACCTCATTTCCTGGAACCAATACTCTGAGTAATTTGGAATGAGATCTAATATGTGACAGGTACCAATGCTCAGGCCTCTAATTTAGAACATATTGTATGAGTAACATGTTGCTGGTGATGGGGGTCAGTGAGTCTTTGACTTGAGAAAAGCCAGCATATGAACTGCCTGTACAGCATATTGGCTGTCAGAAAACATATTAAGGAGTCAGTCTGCCACTCTACTAGAACCTTGAGGAGGGCCCATAGGTCGCCCAACTGAACAGAACCCAAGTTAGGGATAACATGTAATAAGTTTGGAGTCAGGATGCTGAGTAAGAACACCATATCTGTTTTTATTGGAATCTGAAAAGGTCATAATGGTGTGAGGGATGGGAGTGGAGGCGGGAACTGCATGGGGCTATATCTTTATTGGAAGTGTGGGGAATTCTGCTAAGATCATGTTTTTTGGCAAATGATTGTCAATAGTTCCTGTGAATCTTACAACCATTTCCTAGAATGAGATAGAATCTGACCAGAGCGATTAGATATTCTTTAAAGAAAAGGGGAAGACAAGCCTATCTGGCTCTTTACTATGTGTTCTCTGTGCCAGCATCTGTGCCTTAAGGCCTAGTTGGAAGGACTGGTCAAATTTAGAGGTGGCCTTGTGTAGGTCAGAATGTGCTTGATGTACCCATAGAAGGGGCCCAGTATTGCCACATACTCCCCAAAACCCCCTGGGTGTCCAGAGGACCATTGCCAATAAGGGCCCTTGGGAATCATGGCTTTGCAGGTTGGAGGTGGCTAGAATGGCCAAAACCTTTTTCACCAAATCTTTAGCTTCTTGGGTAAGCCTAACCTTAGTGGAAGGACAGTTGAGATCCTCCAACAATAAAAAGCTGTGACTCATCCCTGGATGTGTAAGAAAGGTTTAAGCCAATTAACTGTGCCACATAATTGTTGTAATTCTGAAGGTGAGTACAATCATGATACAAAAAGGCTGTTTGATCCCTCCTGGATTTTTACTTATGTTTTCATAGGTGGGATGGTGCTTTTAATCTTTATCCTTTTTAAGTGTCACCTACAGCACATCCAGCAACAACAGGCAGCCACTTAGGAGACTCTACAGGTGTTAAAGGCTCTTAGACATCCAACCCATAGCCNTCCACAGGAGGTTATGCATGCTTGGCTTTCTGAAATTCAAGAGGCTACTGTGTGACCCTAAAGATGCAGGGTGATTTCCCCAGGGATGGATGCTCTTTGAGGGCTGATAGTCAATAATGGATAAGAGCTTGTTTGGCAAGTCAACCTAAGACAGGCATAGTCTAGTTGCTGAGCCCCTGTTAGGCAGGGTCAACAAGGCTGAGCCCCCATGTAATAAAATAAAAGGGTGGATATGTAGTAGGACTTGCCCATAGGGTAGAGGAAATTAGCTCAAACCAATTGCCAAGGCATTCACATAATGTACTTCCTTGTGAGCCAACCTAGAGTCTGCCTGAGGGACTAGATACAGGTGATGTCAGAGTTCTTGATCATGGCCAGCCAATGAGGGATGACCATGCAATGCCACCAGATTGAGACACAGCTTGGGTGCTTGGAGGAGTGTATATAAGGCCTTCTCCATTATTGAATAAAGGAGTCTGCTGTTTGCTTTTAACTGACTCTTGGTTCTGTGTCATTGACACTATGTCTTGTAACCCCCTCCGCTGTGGGATCCATTAGGATCTAGCAACAGATAGTCATATTAAGACACATGAAAGTTGAGAGAAGTCTGTACCAATACACTTGCACTAAATGTATATTCAAGGAAAGTATTGGGGTCTTCTGAGATGGCTCATAGTATAAAAAGCACTTCCTGAACATAACTGGAAAATTTTAGCATTCAGGTAATTATGGAATGTATATTCAAGGAAAGTATTGGGGTCTTCTGAAATGNCTCATAGTATAGTATAAAAAGAACTTCCTGAACATAACTGGAAAATTTTAGAATTGAGGTAATTATGGAAAAAATCAACTCCACAAAGTTGGCCCCTAACTTCTACATGAAAATTAAAGCAAAATTTCTACATCACCCACCACCACACACAATAATAATAATAATAATAATAATAATAATAATAATAATAATAATATAGTGCAATGATAAATTTATTAGGATTATCTAATGTAACATTAGACAGAAATGAAGTCTGCAAAATTAATCAAGCTCAATAGAAACAGTTAAAATTAATGTAAATATGTACATACCTTTCNAAATATTAAAAAATGATACCTATAACTTCTGTATATGTGTACAATAAATTTTATTTGTAGAATTTCACCAGAAAATTCTAGTAGTGATAATGGATTTATCTACAACACAACTTCTGCACTTAAGATTCATGGAATGTCATGGAAAAATTGTAAAAACTAAATGGCATTAAATCTGACCTGAGATGGTGATTCTTACAAATAAGAGAAAAGTTTCACCTTGNTGGCTCACTAGTATTTCTGCCTAAGCAAGATCAGAACAAGCACAAAACCTGTAGACTCCATTTATGGCCATACTACCATGAAAGAGGGAAATATCACTTTATCTCATTCATAGATGAAAAGAAGCAATTAAGAGCTTCTGAGAGCCAGGCGGTGGTGGCACATGCCTTTAATCCCAGCACTGGGGAGGCAGAGGCAGGAGGATCTCTGTGAGTTCAAGGCTAGCCTGGGCTACCAAGTGAGTTTCAGGAAAGGCGCCAAAGCTACACAGAGAAACTCTATCTCGACAAACCAAA
>LZPO01056680.1:0-18391 GCA_001675575.1 Neotoma lepida
TTTGTTATAAGGATTATATAATTATCTCTTTTTATGAAACAAACTGGTATTCTACCTAGAAATATAGCACAGATTTTTGCAATATCACTTTTGGTTTGTTTGTTTGTTTTGGTTTTTCTTTTCCTTTTTTTTTAATTTCAAGAATTTTTTATTCATTTTATATATCAACCACAGATTCCCCTCTCATCCCTTTCCCCACCCGCCAAGTCTCACCCCTCCTGACCCTGCCTCCATCCTCTCCTCCAGAAGCATAAGGCTTCCCATGGGGAGCCAGCAAAGCCTGGTACATTCAGTGGAAGCAGGACCAATCCCCTCTCCTCTGCATCAAGAGTTAGTAAGGCATCTGACCATAGGGAATGGGCTCCAGAAAGCCAGCTCATATACCAGGGATAGATCCTGGTCCCACTGCCAGGGTCCCCTCAAACAAAGCAAGCTACACAACTGTCTTCCACAGGCAGAGGGCCTAGTCCAGTCCCATGCAGATTCCACAGCTGTCAGTCTAAAGTTCCTAAGTTACTATGAGCTTGGTCCAATTGTCACTGTAGATTTCCCCATCATGATCATGCCCCCCCCTCCCGCTCATACAATCTCTCCTCCCTCTATTTGACTGGACTCCAGGAGCTTGGCCTGGTGCTTGGCTGTGGATTTCTGCATCTCCTTCCATCAGTTACTGAATGAAGGTGCTATGATGACAGTTAGGGTATTCATTCACCAATTTGATTACCGGGGTAGGCCAGTTCAGGCACCCTCGCCAATATTGCTAGTAGTCTAACCTGGGATCGTCCTAGTGGATTGCTGGGAATTTCCCTAGCACCAGGATTCTCCCTAACCCCATAATGGCTCCCTCTACCAAGATATCTATTTCATTGCTCTCCCATTCAGTCCCTCCCCAAGCTGGACCATCTTGATCTCTCACGTTCTCATCCCCATCCCCTCTCCTCTATTGTCCCCCCTTCCATCCCCAGTTCACTCATGGAGATCTCATCTGTGTCCCCTTCCCAGGGTGATGCATGCATCCCTCTTTTGGGTCTTCCTTATTAGAGAGCTTCTCTGGAGCTGCGTGTTGTAGTCTGGTTATCTTTTGCTTTACATCTAGTATCCACTTATGAGTGAATACATACCATGTTTGTCCTTCTGAGTCTGGATTACCTAACTCAGGATGATATTTTTCAGTTCCATCCATTTACCTGCAAATTTCATGATGTCATTGTTTTTTACAGCTGAGTAACACTNCATTTAGTATATGTACCACGTTTTCTTTATCCATTCTTTGGTTGAGGGACATCTAGGTTGTTTTCAGGTTCTGGATATTATGAATAATGCTGCTATGAACATAGATGAGCAAGTGTAATTTCACTTTAATGAACCACATAAAACATTTTAATCCTCTCCCTTTTTTTGAAACATAACCCTTTTAGTTATAAATTTAAAGATCATGAATGGGCATTAAAAAGCATTAAAATAATTATTATGTGTTGAAAATCAGAGACTTCCTAGAAAATATTTTTAACTTTTAAGTAGTTGAAGACAGAAAACCTTTTGAAAAGATTATTGGTGTGACATTTATGTCTAACAAAAATGTTTGTGGTTACACTTGTGATCTTGTTCTTAATCACTTCATTTGGTTAGAGAAACTACTCCAAGTACTTTTTCAAACTACTACAAGTTTGAAAAGCTATCTTCAAAGATTTCTTTATGGAAATTATCTAATATTTTTTCATATGCTCATTCTTGGCCAGCATATAATATAATTTTATATTCCTTATTCTAGTTATTTTTGATAGAGCCTGATAAAACTTTTAAGTGAAATTCCTCTTGATGATTTTTTTCTTGCAATAATTATTTAATGCCATACTCATACAAATCACTTTCAATGATTAAGTGAATGTTTATTAACAAATTCTCAATTTCACAACTTAAAGTTATCAATTTATTGAGCATTTCCAAAACAATAATTGTATATACTTTGAGACAGATGCAACTAAAATGGTGATTCTTGTAAATTTAGTATGTAGTTTTTTGTGTGTATGTGCATGTGTGAGACATTTTCATAGTCATATGTGCTATTTTTTTCTGTGTATGTTGCAATATATTTTCCATTTTGTTACTGTGTGTGACATATAATTATTTTTTTACAGTATAGAAGTTTACTTTGTTTAATCATGGTTCCAAATTATTGAAATAATTAGGTTTATTAGTCATGTGAAAAAGTAATTTTTTCCCCAAATTTTGTGTGAATGTTCTTATACTTTCAACCATCTTTGAAAACTTTAAATATGCTGTTGGGCTTAGGCANTTTTTTTGTTTTTAATATAGATTACATTTAAATAAAAATCCTTCCTAATAAATAATTGACAGTTAAACATACAATGATTCATAAATTCATAGGAAGAATATCAACATATAGGATAGTTGCAAGATTGTTTTTCTTATTTGTCTTATTTTGTTATGTTAAATCAGTTTGACGTGAGTTGCATTCATTATCATCTATTAACACTACATAATTANGCCAGAAACAAGAAGCCATGAGTTTGAAAAAGAGCAAGGAGAAATGTTATAGTCTCAATGAGATTAACAATAAAAGTGTGTTGAACCATTAAAAATTACCATATACACAATGTTAAAGAAATTAAAGAAAGTTTACTAAATGTAAACTAGATTGCCAAGTATAATGCCAGTCTTCCTGCATCATTATTTATTTCTTACATTTCTATTGCTCTCTCTTCTTCTATGTGACATTCTTCTTGTCACCTTCCATCCCCCTCTCCAAACTTCCCCTCTCCCCTCTTCCTTGTTCTTTCTTATTTTGCAATTAAATGACATCAGTCAATCTCTTTAATCTACTCCCTCAAATTCCTTTAAGTTTAATTTTGCTTTTTTGCCCAATAAATTCAGTTATCATGGAGAAATTAAGACAATAACAAAAGGGAAACCTGGAAGACCTCTGAAAGCCAAGTCATTTTTTGTGAAGAGTGACATGAAAAGCCTATGAAGAGCTTTCCAGAGTTTCATATCCTGTTCTGCGAGCACTGTAAGAATAATGATAATAAAAGAATCATTAACAGAGAAAAGCTTGGGCTACTTTTGAAAGCAAACACTAAGGCCCTATGCCAAGTATATGTTGTATCCTGAAGGTTTTTCTAGTATAGTAATTTCACAGAAGGTAACAAGTCTCACAGCTTCACTGTAAGCAGTATGCATAGAGCTGTAGGAGATAACATCCCATACTACTTTAGTTTTAAGCATATATATATATATATATATACATATATATATATATATATTTACAAGATAAGAATTTAAAAAAAATCCCAATATTAAAAATAACAATGAAGCATAGTATGTCTAATAATCAATTAATCATTTCATCTTTTATAAAGTGTACTTCTTCTGGAAGGTATTTTATTGTTTTTGAATGGAAATAAAGGCTGATTTTACTTTCTCATAATTTTTGATTTTTATGTTACAAGAAAATTTCTCTGATTAAAGTACTGTGTAAATAAAAGGATTGCATTTGATAATGAATTTGTAGGGAGTTTCCCAAACAGAGCTATCATTTTGTTTCTTTGTAATAGCTTTAGGTTGTATAAGATGAACCTTGTTATTTTTTCATTATGATTTCAAATCAATGTCTCAAGTTTAAATACTTTAATAAAGCACATGTGAAAAACTTGTCACCAAAAGTAGAAGAAAGCAGAATGATGAAGAGGACAATTGGGAGTGGAAGAGGAAGAGGAAGAAGGAGATGTAGAAGCAGGACTGACATTTAGTTCTCAATGAGGACCAGTAGCCCACACTGACATGGACTTTCTTGTAGAGCATTGGTTTTAGATATTTAAGTTTGTGAACTTAGCTATAAACTCTGTTTTCCCATCATTTCAATTGACGATATTATATTAAGTCAATAATAAAGACTGTGCTTACCTGTTAAAATCTCTTTCTTATTGTATGATGCTCCTTGCCAGAATGAACCCTGTGCTTCATCCTGCTGTGATCATTACAAGGCACCAAAAATGCAAGCATGTTCCTTCAGGAGACAGTTAAAAACTCTCTTCTTCAGATAAGAGTCATCTCTGACTTGATGGTATCCTTTTTGTTTTCATAAAAAGTGTCTTTTTAAAGCCAGGATTGTATACTTTTAAGTTTTAAGGTAAATAGAATGAATTATTTTGCAAGGTGTATGGGGGAAAGATGATCTGAGATTCAGTAACATATGTTGTCTTTGTATTAACCTGTTCTGTTAAACTTTCAAAGGAAAATATAATTATATACTATTTCAAGAGAAAAATAAAGAAGGAAGAAATGGGTTGGCAAAAGAATTTGAATGTTTGATGTCCATTATTGATGCTGCGTGGTGGCTTCAAAACTATTCAGGTATACTTTCGTATAAACTAGGATTTTCCATTTCAGTTTCTTTAAAACTCACTATTAGAAAGTATTTTCTCTGGATGTATATTTAGGTGTTTTGTGTTTATGTAGAATATTCATGTGTTTGTATGGTTGTGTGCTTATGTACATGTGTCTGTATGTGTGTGTGTGTATGTGTGCACACGTGTGTGTGTGTGTGTGTATCTATCTTTCTGTCTGTCTGTCTCTGTGTTTGCAGGCTTGAGGTCAGTGTTTGCCTTCTCCTTCAATCCTTATTTTTGAGATAAGGTCTCTAGATTTCCATTTCACTAATGAAAATCCTTATGGCTGTCTTTGTGATCATGACAACCACTTTGGAATTGAAAACTTGGCTTTTACTGACAATTTAAAATATTTATGAAAGTAATTTCTACAAGAATTCCTTGCCTTTCATTTCTGCTTGTCTAAATGTTGTTATATTGCTGCAAAAGGACAATGTGAATACATTAAAGGATGCATGCTCTGTGAGGAGAACACACTAAGGAGTTACTAACAGATGTGNAAATTTTGGTGCAATATCAATATAACTAACTGAACAGAAGAGATGAATTTTGGGAGGCCATAGTGATTCCAGTTTGCTGCTTGATTCCACCTTGACTCAAGGTCAGAGAGCTCAAGCTTGTCTTTGCTCCTTAAGGCTGGTTGACAGAATGTTTGGAAAAGAGATGCATTTACCATACGTCTTGAGAATTAAGAAAGTGTTTCTACTTGTTTGTTCCTTGAACCATAGTGTCCTTTAGAGGGGGGTGACTTTTGCCCCACCACCCTTGCTTTGGGTATAAAGAGGCTGTGAGAAATAAACTCAGCACTGCTGTGGTATTGATTCAGAACCCTCTCAACTCTATTTTTCTGTCTCTGTCTATTCTTCTGTCTCTGTTTTTTTCTTAATCCTCACTTCCCTATTCAGGACTATTCAACTGGTCAGAGAGGACCAGAAAATGAACTGAGTGAAAATAATAAGAAAGGAAAAGTTTTCTCATTATTCAAATTAGGAGGGAAAAAATCAACTATCCCTATTCTGCTTGTTCTTATGGCTTAGCAATGGGACTGGTGAACTAGAAAGAGGGGGACTTTGCTAGAATAAAGCAGCTCAGACACGCAAGTTAGAATTTTCTAAGGTAATTCTTATCCCTTCTCAAAACAAACTGCATCTATATCATTTCAAAGAACATTTCACATTTGAACCAAAGAATTCTCATGAAAATTTTCTCAAATATATACAGATTGTTTTAGCTTTATAGTCACTAATCATTGATTTCCTGCCTACTTCATTAAAATTACAGGAAACATGGCCTGATTTTCTACTTTTAGGTTTAAACTCATTCTTGGAACACAGCAGAAACTAATTCTAGATGAGGGCCATGTCAATTTGAGAACATGCATACTGTGGTCATTATGCCAAAGGATAATGTCCCACACTTGCCAAGGCATCTGCTCACCTTATTAGAAATTTATCTCTCCCTTGCCATGTTAATAGTCTCTCACTTCTCATCAGTACACACTGTAGGTCCAGCCTACTCAATTTATGTCCAGGCTTCATGACTCCCATGGTAGTGGCTTGGCTGCCTTCCCAGAATGTGTTACTGGTGACTCTGTTGTTCTCTTCTTTAAACACAAAGTTAATTATGACTTATTGGAAAGTCTAATGATATTTGATGATCTTGAGACATTGTACACTCCCTCCCCAATCTTCTAACAAGTACATCAGAATCTATGAGATATTATGTCCTCTGCAAAATTCACTAGCTCAGACTTGGGAAATGCTGAATAGGTTGATGAAGTGAGCCTGGAGGTGGCACATTCATGAGGGGTCACATGAGTAGGCTAAGGGGCTTACCCATTTCCACATCTCTATTTAGTATGTGCTAAGCTAACTATGGATTACAGTAATAAGCCTTACTGAAGAGAATCCTACAATACTCACCAGTTTCTTCTCTAGCTGTCAGGTTACAAATAGATCTACAAAAAATCCCATTCTAGAGCTAGAAAAAGATTTAAGTATTCATTTGATACATTTTATATCTGTATATGTTATATGCCAGCAATAATTTGTAATTGAATTTTTAAATTTAAAATGTTCCATGACTATACATAAATTTCAGTAAGATCCCATTCTCCAGCTAGAAACATATTGTTTGGTGAATTTCCTCATTTGATCCTAATAATCGCCTGTGAGTAATGTATTGCTTTCCAGATGGGGATTAGAGAGGCAGAGAGTATCAAGTGATTTTCTTAATATCATTCAATAGGTAATGAGGGAAGGTTGATCAATCAAGACTGATTGATTCAATATCAGCTCTTTCTATTCAATTTCTGTGTACCTCTTTTTCTTTATAAAATGATATATTATTATTATTTTACATTCTGAAATGCAATAAATGTATGTGTTTATGAAAATGTTGTTTTCTTATTGTTGATGCATTGTAGAATGTATGTTGGGGTTATAGTAAAGCCACATAGTAAAGGTGTCTGTGGTGTCGTATCTTTTTCTCAGAGCTGTGAATTGCAGCAGCAACCAATTTCATAAAAAAATTCTACTAGGAAAAAATAGCAATCAGAAATACCCTGTAACTGGGAACTGCACATTAACATCTGAAAAGGCTGCTGAATTATATTGCTCCAATATTATAGTCACAGGTCACAGTTTTTTCNTTTTTGGTTTTTCGAGACAAGGTTTCTCTGTGTAGCTTTGCGCCTTTCCTGGAACTCACTCGGTAGCTCAGGCTGGCCTCGAACTCACAGAGATCCTCCTGCCTCTGCCTCACAAGTGCTGGTATTAAAGACAGCGCCACCACTGCCCAGCCACAGTTCTTTTCTTATTGCTAAAGTTCATCTACTAAATGTTCTAAGCCTAATAGGGAGATGATACACTACTAAATTTACTCATAGAAAGATAAATAGGCTTATACTAATATGCTACTAACTCAAGATCATGGTTCTTATGGTTTCTGTAAGACATACCAGAAACAGGGCCAGAACAGCAGAAATGTATTATTCTGTGTGGATCGTATTGTCTTAAAATTAAGCCTTGCTAGTGTCTCAGGTATTTTCCTATCACCCTGAGGAAATCTGCTGACAAAAATAACTCATGGTTCTAATGATTGACTGTGGTTCAAAGTTCAAGAGTACTGTTCATCACAGTGCTGAAGTCATGGCAGCAGGAGCTTGAGATGCCTGGTCACATGATTGCACTCATTTCACTTTTCCAGTTTTTATTCAATCCAAGACCCCATTTTGTTTAATGATCTGCCCATAGTGTGAAGGCTTTTTCACATCAATGAACCAAATCAAGATAATGCCGCTGAAAACAATCCACAGAGGCCTGTATTCTAGGAGATTCTAGAACTCAAGCAGCAGCTCTAGAATTCTAGGTAGAAATCATATCCTTTTGTAGATTCTGGCAGACATTCTGTCCTCTGTCTCACCTTCTGCACATACCCTCCATCCATTTGTTTACTCGTACACTTTCCCAAACAAAACCCACATCCTCGAATCTGTTATCCACCTATCAGTTTGTCATATTCAATAGTCCTTGTGATTACAAGGGGGGCATTGATAATACAAAACAATCTCACTATTTCAACATTCATAACAAATTAGACATTCAAAAGTATATTCACAAAGCAAAATTATGGATTCATTGTACAGAAATGAGAACTGGAACTTTGGGGTGCTCATTGTTCTGCTGACAGGAGTGCCATTATTTACTTCAAAATATTCATATTTTTCCAGAAATAAGTAGTATCAAATTTCAAGAATATATTTGTTTTCAGCATAAATCATGTAGAACCAAAATCAGTCAATTCACATGACTTAAAATCTTTTATATTAACTCTGAAAAATGAAAATGCCAGGAAAAATGGAACAAAAATATGGTACATGAATTAATATAAAGAATAATTTTCTGTGAATGTATTTTCACAATTTAATTAGTTTTCTATCATCATGCATATTTGACTGCATGCCTATTGGGACATACTGACAAAATATTGTTAGAAACAAAACCACTATTACTGGCAATTTATCCTGCTCTCCAAATTCTTTAAAAATTTTTCTTGAGGAAAAGTATCATATTCTTTCATCTCAGATCACTGTTTGACTAATTTTTAATGTTTCTATGAAATATGAAAGACTAAAATAAACAGGATTTGGAACTTACAATAATGTTATTTTCATTATGCAGATTTGGAAAACAAAAAAAGAGTTCAAAATATTGAAATTAAACATAAAACAAAAGTTTTTTGTTGTGTTTTAGAAGTAAGAAAATTATGATGTGATGGGAATCAGAAAATGCTATGTGCTTAGTCCAGTGAGAGATAAAACATGAAAATGATAGGCATATTATGACCTTTGAAATGATGATTAACCATGAAAAAGCTAATCAAGGTCAGGAAAATATTTATGAGTACAAGTAAAAATTCAAATGTAATAGAAAAATTTAAAAGTTTGTTCATTATTATTTGCTCTTTGATAGTCTTTTACATGTTTTTATCACATTCATCACCNTCCCCCAACTCTTCAAAGATACTAACTAACCCTTCCTTACCCACCCAACTTTGTGTCTTTATTTTTTGTTGTTGTTTTGTTTATTTGTTTTTATTTATTTTTGTTTATTTGTTTGTTTTTTTGAGACAGCATTTCTCTATGAATTCCTGGCTGTCCTGAACTAGCTCTCTAGAAAATGCTGGCCTCTAACTTGTGATATCTGCCTGCTTGTGCTTCTCAAGTGTTGTGATTAAAGCTGTGTACCACAACCACTTGGCACTTCATGTCCTTTTAAAAAGACTCCTTCAAACTCAATTATGGTACACAAATATTCTTGGATATTTAATCTTCCATTCTTCCAGCTGGTGGTGATTCTTTTTTATTATTGTTATTCTCTCATATATTACATCCAACTGCAGTTTCCCATCCCTCAGTTTCTGTTCTGCACTTCCCTTCTTGTCCAGATCTACCCTCTGCCTTCTCTCAAAATACAGCAGGCTTCCAATAGACATCAACCAAACACTGCATGGTAAGTTACAATAAGACCAGGCACATATCCTCTCATCAAGACTAGACAAAGCAACACAGTAAGAGGAAAAGTGTCCCACTAGCGATTGTCAATAGGTCTCTGACTAAGGCTACGATAATGTGCCCAACTACTTTCTCCAAGTGAGAATTTAGTCTAGCTTGTCCTTGCATAGGTTTTCTATATGATGTTGCAATCTCTGTACATTAATAAATAGGTAGATAGATAGATAGATAGATAGATAGATAGATAGATAGATAGATATAAATATATATGATATGTGGTGGTATTTTATCTATAAAATTTATAAAATTTATCTGAAGATCAGAGGAACAAGGTCAGCCACTAGCCTTGCAAAATTAGCACACACCCTTAATCCTATCACTTAGCAAGCAGGGTCTGCCTGGATCCCTGTGAGTTCTAGGTCGCACTAGGAACAGTCAAACGTGGAGACACACGCCTTTAATCCTAACATCAACCATAGAATTCTGGAGGTCCATACAGACAGGCAGGAAGTGACAGAATTCGGCCATAGGAGGAAGTGATGTAGCTAGGCTGAAAGAGCCAATGGAAGAACAGAACAGAAAGGGATATAAAAGTAGAGGTATAAGGTGTGGAAGTCTCTCTCCATTTTGGAAGTGGCAGTGGCAGTCTAAGATGAGTCTGGTAGCTGTTCCTAATTCCTCTGATCTCTGTCAGACTTTCACCTCATCTCTGCCTCTGTGTTTTATTTAACAAGACTATTTAGAAAATCTGTCTTACAATGATATATAGATATCATATATATATTATACATATATGTGGCAAAACATATATATATATATATGTATGGAATATATGTTATCTGTGTATTATGTATGTATGTATATATGGACATATATATGTTCCCTTTAGGGCAATGCATTTCAAAATCTCTTATGCTCTGAATGTAGAATGGTTGTATTTCTCTGTGTTAATCACAATCAACTTTACAAAGAAGTTTCTCTGATAATAAAGGTTAAAAAGTGAATTAATCTACAGGTATAACTATATGTCATTTCCATACACATTTATCAGATTAAAAGTTGTAGACTCTCTGCTGTTTTCTGAGTAGGCTTAATCTGTATTAGAATTCCCAAAGATTGCTTAACCTTAGTTCACTAGAACATTGTGATTGTGGAGAGATAGAATGTTGTAGGTTGAGAGCTGAAATTATCTTGCACTACTTAAGTCCTTTAATAGCCAATTACTTTGTATCTGCCCTAACATCTTCTGGCTAACAATCGTCTCAGAATATATTGTTAAGCTTAACTGACAATTTTTGCTAGACTTTCTATTGCTATGAATAGACATCATGAACAAGGCAAATCTTACAAAGGAAAACATTTAATTGAGGTGGCAGCTTACAGTTTCAGAGGTTTAATCTGCTATCATCATGGTAGGGAGCATGGCTATGTACAAAAAGACATGTTGCTGGCTACATCTTAGCTTGTAGGCAACAGAAAGCTTGAGCAAAAGAGACATCAAAGTCTGCACCTACAGTGATACACTTCCTCCAACAAAGCCACACCTCCTAATATTTCCACTCCCTTTGGGGGCCATTTTCTTTCAAACCACCACACTGACCTAGAACCTCCCCAAACCCTAAAGCAAAGAACACTACAAAATACCACGTAAAATCTATAAATGCCCCCATCTATGCTGAAGCCCATCCTCCTCTATGGCTTTCCTTTATTCTGTGACTATAAAGCNCAGGCATATGCCTCCACAGTGTAATGTGCTATTCTGAGAACCCTGAATGCATGTTTTGGGTTATGATGATTAATTTTAAAGGTAAATGTAATGGGATTTANAAGTACTGAGAAGACAAATCTCTGGGCTTGTCTTTAAGGGATTGTCAAGATTTGGTTAATTGAGATGGAAATACTCACCCAAAATGTAGATGGCATCATTCCAAGATCTGGGGACCAGTTTTGAGTATAAAAGTTGAAAGCAAGCTTATCATCATTTGAATTTATGTACTTCTGTCTCCTGACTGTGGATGAAATGTGCCCAGCTGCTTCAAGCTCCTGCTACAATAACTTTCCCACCATGAGCTTCACATCATGAGCCATATCAAACACCCTTCTTTCTTTCTGTTTTTAAAGTTGTAGGTTGTCTATTACATTCATATTTGGAGCTGGTAAACTCCACAAAATTCTGTAATAAGAAGTTCCCTTTTACACTTTATGAAACAAATTTTACAGGTGCAAACCTTTAGTTTCAAATGAAAAATTTATTAATATTCTAAAATGCCATATGGCTCAGTTTTTAAAGATTATAAGATCCACTGAATACCTACTCTGATTTCATTCCAGCTGTTTTTTTATGATTCTCAATCTTAAAAGTGTGTCTCAGTCATATGTTAATTCATGCATAGATTAAATATACTTTAGAAAAACAATGTTCAAAATTCTAAGCCCACTGAGAGATCAGAAATATCAGAAATAAACCCACCTAGCATTCCTATGGAGTCTGGCAACAAAAACTGTAATTTTCAGTCCTACACACCAAAGAAAGTTCAAATTGATTGCCTTTACCTAGTATAGGAATACAAATCAAACAAAAGTTGAGATTTCATCTGATCCCAGTTAGAAAAATGGAAAAATCTACCAAGAGCAAATGCTGAAANGGGTGTGGAGAAAAGGGATCCATACCTCACTGTTGGTTGAATTAAAAATTAGTTTAGACACCACAGAATCCAATGTAGAGAATTCTCAAAAAAGATAAAAATAAATCTACTCCATGACTCATCTATACCACTGCTTGGAATATGTCCAAAGACTCAACATTCTATTTAACAGATACTTTCTCAGCTATATTTAGTTTTGCTCTAGTCACTATAGCAAAGACATGAAAACAATCTAAATATCCTTCAACCATTGAATGGATAATGAAAATTTAGAATACTATATATTTATAAAGAAAAATGAACTCATAAACTTTGTAGGTATTTGAGAGGAACTAGAAAAGACCATAATGAAGGAGGAAACCCGCACCTAGGAAGAAAAAACATGTATAATCTCTCATTCAGATAGCAAGAAAGTAGAAGTGACCATTGCGAGCATGGGGGCTTGGGGGACAATAAAGAAGAGAATAGCACAATACAAGTGATTTGATTAGGGAAATGGGAAAAGGAGAAACTCTAATTAACGGGGAGGTCAGGAAAGAAATATAGAAGGAAGAAGAGAAGGATGATATTGAAATGATACCTGTATATACATATATTTTAATGAAATATTTTTATCTAGACTGACACTTGAAGTGTTTGTTCTTATACGCACAAAAATGTGTACTCCTAATACTTCATTGTAGATACATCTGTTAGAGACAATAGTGAGACTATTACAGACAATCATAAAAAAGCAAAGTATAGAGACTGTAGAGTCCAGATTTAATAGACATTAAGAAAACAGCTCCCTCACTTAATCCCCAGGGAATATTGTGAAAAATGGGCCAGCCATATAGTGAGAGCTAAATATCAGGGAGTTTGCTGTGAGACTGTGTCTCCTAGTTATCACAGAAGGCTACTGCCTAAACATGAACACAACACAGACAACAAAACAGATATACCAACGTGGATAGGGAAAGACCATGGGGCCTAAACCGTACACAAATTATTGTAGGTAACTAGAAATGTTGAGGAGCATACACACACGTGTCTGTGTGTGCCTGTTTACATAAACACAGTATGTATGCAGGTGCCTGTGGAGGCCAGAAGAAGTAACCAGGAGACCTGGCAGTGCAGTTGATTTTTAGCTGTCTAATGTAGTCTTAATGCTCTGTAGGAGCAGCAAATCTCTTAATTGCCCAATCTCCTCTCCAGCCTTATGTTTTTACTCTCTTAGATAAGTAAGACAGGAATTCATACTGCCTCATCTAACTGCCAGCATTTAATTGTAATTAGAAGAAAATAAGAAAAGTTTGTTTAAAATATAACACTGAGTATATTATAACCTAGAGAATCTCTAAATTCCCTACCATCTCTACCAGAAGACAGCAAAGAGGTACTTTCTAAATCAAAGCTTTACTACAGAAGTGGATAAAAATAAATCGAGTCACTTACCAATTCCAGGCAACCTTTGTATATGAAAATGTCACTTCAGTTAGACACTCCTTTACAAACATGGCCCCATCAGGAAAACATTCAACCAACATCAAATAAAGACATTTAGGAATCTAGAATAGATTTATAAATAATGTTTCTGCAAAACAAAATATGATGTAAATAAAATGACAGTAGTGAGGAAAGTAAGTTATTCTGTAGTCTTAGTAATCTGAAAATAAAGAAACTGAAAATATGAACTTTCAAGGCAGAAATAATATTAATGTGACATTTTATGAGTGGAAACACAGCAAAAATAGACACAACACAAATCACACACTTCAGTTCTGACTTTGAGATGAATGCTGGCAACTCATTAATCTTTTTAAACTCTTTTTGAAAAGAAATGACATTATCATGGGCTGTCACTTCACTACACGTTTCTGCAGTGACCCACTGTTAATACAGTCTGCAATGGATTTGTTCTTCCCCTCAGTAACTTTAATTGCTGCTTCTCTCTTTTCTACTGTGTCTGAAGCCAGTATCCTAAGAAAGGTATTATCATATGAAAGGTTTTTTTATGTACAGAAATGACAAATTGCCCTAATATCTTGCCACAATCCACCTTACTGTAGGTTAACATTAGTTATGGCCATAAATAAAATCACATCTTGCTAAAGAGAAAGAACAATGATGACATTCACTGTCCAGTTGGAAAAATAAATGAGTATTCCCAAAGGACATCTAAGATGATAGAAACAAGAAGGCCAGCTGCTTCTCACAGTTCATGCCATGAATTCAAAATGCATCAGTACAACTGCAAGGACAACACACTCTATGTAGGTTCATAGTTTAGAAACTATAAGTGATGAATCCCAGCATTTGCATGTGATTTCTTAAGCTGTGACATGTACTTCAGAGAGCTCTGTTTCTAATCTTAAAACCACATAGAGTTTGACAAATTAAATATGTTCTATTCAAAACTAATTTTACTGTAAATTATACTTGCCAAGGTTAAAAGAAAGTTGATATTAATTATATTATCTTTCTTGTTACATTCAAGTACGTAATTTTCTAAGAGAGGAATTTAAGGACTTTTAGTATTGGAGAGTTACAATAAGAACTAAATGGCAATTTAAAATGCCTTGTACTTAAATTTTTCATGTTATAAGCATACAAATGCAATATAAGACAATTAATTTTATATAATTGTATGCAATATATTGTAAATCAAATTACAATCTCATTGCAGAGATTTTAAATTCACCAAGTATGAGAAAACATCCACAAACACACACACACACACACACACACACACACACACACACACAGAAAGAAACAGATACAGGACATAGACATGGGGACAGAGACAGAGACAGAGAAAACCCAAAAAATTAAAATGGAAAGAAAATTGAACAAGAATAAGAGTATAGGCATTCAAAGACTTGGGAAATTTACAATCAACAGTTTTAAATTTTGATTCAATTAGGCTTCAATTTGACTGATTTTCACAAAAAACAAAGGGAAATAGAGGCTCCTTTGTTTTTATTTTGTCGCAGTGACAAATATCACTGGAAGCAGCTCAAAATAATGAAAGATTTCCAAGATTTACTTTGTCTCAATATTCCAGAGGTTTATGTCTGTGGTCAGCTTGCTTTTTAGGTATAGGTCTGTTCTTAGCTGGAACATTATGTGAACAAGAGTATATGGTGGAGAAAAACTCCACATGTCGTGGTCAGCAGCAGGTACAGAAAAAAAGTCAGCACTCCTGCGTTGCTTCTTTCTTTCCCTTTGTTTCCATTGGGTGGTCACTTCATTGGGGACACTGCCCATCTTTAGTGCAGATCTTCCCTCCTTGGATTCTACTCTCAGGAAAAGTTCCCAAAGGTAAACCCAGAAATAGTTTGCTGATCTCCTAGGTAGTGTACATTTACATTGAATTGATAGTCAATATTATTTACCACATACACACACAAACTTTTTTTTAATCTTCTTGAATGGAGACAACTATAGACGCTTCCAAAATGGATAAAATTAATCAGAAAGATCCCATATAATTTTTATCAATTTAATAGATTATGTTGACAAGTAGAGTTTACAGAGCAGTCATCAAAACAGTTGCTAGACAAATTCAAGAGTCAATCTTACATCATACTTTTATAAATATAATATTTTGTTTATTCTTTTAGGATTTTATAATTTTTTTCAATGTATTTTGGTCCTATATACTGTCCTAATTTCCTGTCTCTAATACCCTCATTAAAATTTTATGTTCTTTTTGTTATATGATTTTGACTATATAAGAATACATATAAGAATTCTTGTAGGTGGGGAAGTATATGAAATATTGCTTTGGTATGAAAAATATTGCTTTGGTATGAAAAAACAGGAACTATTAAATAAAGGGTAATGTATTCAAAATAGGACCTTACCATGTATTTATAGTAGGTGACCAAAACCAATGGCAATAACCTGTGTTTACTTTGAGCCCTCTGGGCCCTCCAGGAACAATTAGTCATAAGGAGGTGTCTCATGCCTTGAACTGCTATTTATGTTTAATTATCTGTTTCTTCTGGGAGTGGCGTTATCTGACAGTGCAGTGTTATTCTGTCTGAACACTTTGTATCCAAAGACATATTTTGAAATCAGCTTAGTAATTACATCATTTTCTCCCATCCCCTTCCCTGCTGAATCATCTAACATCCATATATTCCCCATTATTTCATATCATATGAATTTTACTATTCCTTTAATTATCTATATAATTGGGGTGATTGTAGGTTATCATACAACTTTTCATACACCCTTTCTTTGGGTTAGCATGCCCCTGTACTGCTAATGTCCCTCATTAAAAAAAAAAAATTCTTCCCTGCCTAACAATTTTCATCCACGACAGTGTATCACTCTAATTTCTAAATTCTATAATCTATGTTTTAAAGAAGCCAAAGCATGGTTGTTTGAATAAGAATTATCCCCAATCAGCTCCTGTATTTGATGCATCATCCAAGTTGATGGCACAGTGTCGGGTTGTTATGGAGCATTTAGCTTATAGAGACTTGCTGGAGGAAGCACATGACTTGGGGAAGATCTGAGGCTTTAGACCCTCACCCCAAAATCTCTGTGTTCTCTCTGTGAATGGAATGTGGTTAGCCATCCTCCTGATCCTGGTGCCACGCCTTTCTTTTCCCATCATGATGAAATCTATCCCTCTGGAACTTGAGACTAGAATAAAGTCTTTCTCTCCTAAGATGCTTTTGGTCATGATATTTTATTACAGCAACAGAGAAGTCACTAAAAATGATAACAGATAAGATAGGGTTGTTTCTATAAGGAACCTGACTGTCAATTCATGGAGGCATGTAGATGTTGCAACTTTTGACTACAAAATGCATTGAATGCTGTAACAATAGCTTAACGGGTTGTTATATAAGAAAACTAGGATGTCAGTAGTGATCAGAGTAATGTGGACAGAAAAGGCCTGAATCATGAAGTTTCATAATATTTAATAATAACTGGATTTATCATTAAACTTGCAAAAATGCTGGAATTCTTTTGTCAACATAGGACATGTGAATTCAACAGAACACATACTGTTAAAATTATGTTTAAAGGAAGGAAGAATAAATTAAGAAATGCAACAAAATTCCAGAAATGTACTAATCAAATTGCCATAAGGTGGACATAGAATATATATTGTGTGTAAATCTTATAAAGTCAAAGTTTACACAGTATCTTGGCACTCCATACTCAAAGGCAGGCAATGCAGAATGAAAGTCAATAAAGCCAATTACTAATACTGATACAGCACCTGTGTGTCATAAGTGTTAAAAGAAATGTTCTTGTTTTAGATTTAAAGATAAATCTGAAGAAGGTGAAAGCAAACAATCATAGAGTTTCTACCTTGCAAAGAAAATTGTCACATGCATTCTTTCATGTCTTATGCATATTTACCAATCTTATTAATATATGAGACCAATTATATACCATGACATAAATTGAAGATCAGTGTTAAGAAGTAGCAGGTTATTAAGTAGTTCCAGTGATATAAGCTGTTATATAAACACCTTTCTTTTTCTCTCTGACTAGCAGATATGTGAGTCCAAACTTTGTAGATGCCAAGTGTGAGTTAAACTTGTCAGCAGGCCATATTTGCCTGTCCAAGTGTTTCTGGCAACCAATTATAACCAAGCATTGGACAAAAATTTCAACTAATATAATACAAACTTAAATTAATTAATATTTATTTTTTGTGTGAGTCTGACTTGCATCTTCAAAGGATATTTTGTCCCAATTTTTGTTTTTGTTATAGATAATTGTAATCACGTATTTAACGCACACCCTGGTCATTTTTGATATAGGCTTATGAGAAACAGGACTATCTTGTGGCCCTCCACCCTTCCTAGGTCTGAAAAGTAAAGGACAATAATNTCATTTCACCTCAATGACAATTAGAAACTCCACATACATCTGTAAGTTATATGATCATTGTCACTATACTTCATGAAAATTATTAACAGTTTGCAAACTAATAAATAGGTTTCCCAGGTTACTAGATTATATTAAATAGCTAAAAGTGTCTGCAATTAATCTCTTATCTCATAAATAGTTTCTGATGAAAACATTCTGTCCTTCTGATCCTTAGTTTTGTACAATTAAGGAAAATCAGAGTAAAAAGTTTAAAAGTATTCATTTCTCTTTCCTCTTAATAGTTATACTTAGTACTTCCTTTTAGGTTATACTTAAAATGTATGTGTAGAAGTCATTCAGCCAAAAGCTGGTTCTGCAGCTAAGTATTGCTTTTAAGCCATGATGTGCAGTGGTGATTGCATTTGCACAACTCACTGAGATTATATTATATAAACCACTTAGAACCCCAAAAGTTATAGGTATTGATTTCTGTAAGTAAATTA
>LZPO01056682.1:0-11120 GCA_001675575.1 Neotoma lepida
AAGTTGTGGACAAGAGTAATCAGAATGTATTCTATACTTCTATACAGGTATGAAATTATCAAGGAATAAATTGGATAAATGTTATTTAAAATAGATCAAGAACTAGATCTTGTGTTTCAAGGGCTATGTGCATGGGTCATATTTTTTTCTGAGAACAAAGGGGAAGCATTTGGAAGATTTTAAACATTGTGAGGGAATGATAACCGTCTAGTTGATACTTAAAACATGCAACTGTAGATTGTAGGGGGAGGAATGTAAACAGAAATCTATCTTATTGCTCAAGGGTTTAGACAGCATTGGTCTGGACAAGGACAGATNAGCAGAGATGAGAAAACATGAATCAATTCTTGATGGATTTCGGAGTAAGGAATAAATCTAACCCAGAACAACCCCTGTGTGTTTGCCTTGAGTATCATGTAGTGGTTCTTGCTCAGGACATTAGTAGAGAGGTTGGGTATCTTAGAGAAAAGGCCTTCTGCCAGGTGGGGTTGCATCTGACATTCCTTCAGTTAGTCAAGTAGAATAGTCAAGTGAGCTGTAAAAAAATTCTTCAGCCCATCAGAGTTGTCAAAGCCGAAGATCCAAACTGCNGAGGCGTCAGCTTTTTAGTGTTATTTAAAGCCATGGGTCGAGGTGAGACCCTGTAGGGAAGAGATTACATGGGAGAGAAATCAGGAAAGTGCCTTAGGTGCTCAGCAGGGGAGAAATGAAAAGGAGCAGTTTTCCCCATTAGGTTGCACAGCAAAAAATTCTTCATTGAAATTAAAGGGAAATGTTACCTTTAAAAGCACCTCTGTCACCATTCAGAAAAATAGTCACAGCTATGTTATAGAAGAGGCTAGCACATGGGAGAGATGGGAAATGAACTGTTAAAGAACAGCCCATGGGAGAGAGGAAATGTCTAGGGGAACCACACCAAGTGAGAGGAGAAATAGACACTTTATGGGAAAGTCCTCTTGTTCATACCCAAATTCTCTTTCAAAGTTTATTTTCAGAATTATTGAGAGAAGAAAAATGTTTCTCTTCCTCTCTCCCTATTCCTCTATTTTCCTCTGAATACAGCATCCTAGACACAGACACATGAACACATACACAGGCACACACACACACACACACACACACACACACACCCCTGAGACCAAATGTCAGTATCAGAGAACTTCACCTCTTAGCGCTACCAAAAGCCTTGCAGCAACTTTAAGGTAACCAGGAAAGAGCCAAAATCAAAGTGAGAAACAGTGTAACCAAGAGAGACACCATCACAGAGAGTGAGAACAACTCCAGAAGCCAAATCAGTGTTTCTTCTCAATATCAGAAAACTGTGAATTGAGACTCAGAAGAGACAAACAACAAGCAATATTCCAAGCAGCCTGGGAGAAGAAACAGAGCAGTGTGGAAGATGGGGAACAAAGGACTGAGTACAATCTCGTCTGCTCCCAAAGGGTGCACGCAGCCATGCAAGTTAAGCAGTTTCAACATGGTACCGTGACTGCCAGGACAGAAGTAACCGAAGACAACACATCCTAGAGCATATGACTTCATGAGNTCTGAAAGTATACAAATGATCTTAGACAAAACAAAAATATGACAGTACTGTAAAAGCATTTCTATTTTTCTACTCCTTTTAAACCACATACTTTTACAGTTTCTGAGTCATGGACATTCTAAACAATGCGAAGCTTAGGACTGGAGAGATGGCTCACTAGTAAGAGAAGTTGCTGTTCGTGAAGAGGGGACCTGGGTTTGATTCCCAGAACCCACATGGTGGCTCACAACTATTTGTAACTCCAGTTCCAGATTCGACATCTTCTTTTAGCCTCTATTTGCATATAGAGCATATACATACATGAAAGCAAACATTCACATACAAAATTTTTTAAACTCTTTAAAAGAATGCTGTGCTTACCTGCGTGATCTGTGAGGAAGATTTATCCAAAAATATGATCATTTCTCTCCAGTTATCATGAGAATTCTTTTTTTTTTAGTTTCATTATATATATACTTAATGGAAAGATCAGTTCAGATGTTCCTCTCCAAACCTCAGGTCCCAGTCTCCAAATGTGCTGGTTACAGTGAAAAACATCAAGGAAGGACAACAACAACAATGATGTGAGAATGACAAGAGCAAGTCCATGGGGTTATAAGGAGAAGATGAGTGAATTAATATATAATGTTAAAAATTGGGATCCATCAAGATAGGCTGTTTAATATCCTCTAGTGCAATTAGTTAAAGGAGATACAGGAAGGAGTTGCTACCAATAGGAAGAAAGATGATCAGTTAGCAGCCACAAAGCCCTGTGCCCTGTGTACTATGGTTCTACTATTCTTTCACATTCATATCACTCAGGCTCTTGTTTGCTATTTCATATTTATTGTTGCCCTGGTTAGCCTCAATTGTCAATTTGACCCAACCTAAAGACATCTGAGAGAAAAGTATCAATTGAGAAATTTATTGAAATGGATAGGCCTGTGGGCAAGTCTGTAAGGGAAACTTGATTATTATTCAATGCAAGATAACCCAGACTACTGTGGTGGGAAACCATCCCCAGGAAGGCGATCTAAGGCTATATAAGAAAGTTGCTTGCATGAGCCTGTGAGTGAGCAAGAGCCTCTACTAGCAATCAGCATTCTCCCATAGTTTCTGTTCTAGATGCCTACCTTGATTTTCCTCAATGATGGATGACCTCGAAGTATAAGATGAAATAAGTCCTTTGCTCCCCTAAGTTGCTTTTGTTCAGAGTTTTATCATAGCAACACAACTACAGATGCAAGCATCATCAAAAGGATACAAGAGATGTGAGAGAGAATCTCAGATGTTGAAGATATGATAGAAGAAATAGATTCATTGGTCAAAGAAGATGTTAAATCTAAAAAATTATTAACACTAAACATATGGAAAATCTGGGGCACTATGAAAAGACCAAACCTGAGAATAATAGGAATAGAAGGGGAAGAATCCCAGCTCAAAAACCCAGAAAATATATTTAACAAAACCATAAAAAAATTCTGAACCTAAAGAAAGACATGTCTATAAAGGTACAAGAAGCTTACAGAACACCAACTAGATTAGACCAGAAAAGAAAGTCCTACTGCCATATAATAACCAAAATACTAAACATACAGAAAAAGGAAAGAATATTAAAAGCTCCAAAGGAAAAGTTCAAGAAACACACAAAGGCAGACATATTGGAATCACACCCAATTTCTCAACGAAGACTCTAAAAGCCAAAAGGGCCTGGACAGATGTCTTGCAGATGCTAAAGAGACCACAGAAGCCAGCCCAGACCTGTACATTCAACAAAACTTTCATTCACCATAAGTGGAGAAAACACGATATTCATTTTATGACAAAGTCAAGTTCATACAATATCTATCGACAAATCCAGCCCTATAGAAGGTACTCAAGGTTAACTACACCCACAAAAACACAGGCAATAAATAATCTCACACCAGGAAAACCCAAGGAAGGGAAACACACACACACACACACACACACACACACAAACTACCACCACCAACAATAACAAAATAGCAAGAATTAACAATCATTGGTCATTAATATCTCTCAATATCAATAGACTCAATTCCCCAATAAAAAGATACAGGTTTACAGAATGGATATGAAAACATTATCCATCCTTCTGCTGCATGCAAGAAATACACCTCAACATCAAAGACAGACATTACTAAGCATAAAAGGTTGAAAAATGATTTTCCAAGCAAACGGACCTAAGAAGCAAGCTGGTGTAACANTCTAATATCTAATAAAATAGGCATTGCACCCAAATTAATCAAAAAATCAATAAAGGTAGAGGAAGACATTTCATATTTATGAAAGGAAAAATTTACCAAGAGGACATTCTTTTTATTTTTTTTTTAATTTTTTTGGGGGGGGTTTCGAGATAGGGTTTCTCTGTGTAGCTTTGGCAGCGCCTTTCCTGGAACTCATTCAGTAGCCCAGGCTGGCCTTGAACTCACAGAGATCTGCCTGCCTCTGCCTCCCGAGTGCTGGGATTAAAGGCATGNGCCACCACCACCTGGCGACATTGCAGTTCTTAACACACGTGCACCAAGTACTAGGGAAACCACATTTGTAAGAGAAACATTACTAAAGCTTAAGTCACATGTCAAACCTCACACATTAATAGTGGGAGACTTCAATACTACACTGATTCTTTTAACACCAGCTAGTCACAAAAGACTGTGAGGTCAAACCCCAGCCAATGTGGAAAAGATACCTGTGTTAGAATAAAACCAAAGGGAATTTCCTATCACAGTGTGTCTGCTTGCCCAGGTTGAGTTATGTCACTTTTTCCCCAAAAAAAGAATTATCTTGCCNACTTTTGCTTTAATCATGTGTTCCTTTGTGTGACACTGAGATTATTCTTGGTTTGTAACAGAGTGAAGTAGNAATTGAGACTAGCTGGACTCAAGCCTTCAGAAACCATCATTGAAGTTCCCAGTTGCTTGTGAAATGCTCATTTTCTGAAGTTTGGGCAAAATTCACACACATAAAAGTTATCAACATTTTAAAATAATATTGAAGAATTGGCTTGTCACTCACCAATTGTGTTTTCTTTTCCTGAGCAAGTTACTTGGAATGAAGCTTACTATCATCCTCAACTAGAACNGATTTTAACCCATACTATGTTGGGATGCCTCATGAGCCATGGAATCTCTCTCTCAAAATCCACCAAAGGAATGTTAATTATTAAGTAGGAAGTTAGGAGAAAAATAAACTGCAAAAAAAAGATGAAGAAGAAGTGAGGAATACTTTTTAAAATAATCCCTTCTCTTCCATAGAAGGTGACAAACTCTACTGGAAGGAGTTGTTTGCATAGACTCCTGCTGAGATTCTGCTGGGCTCCAGTCAGCCAGCAGAGGTGCTTGCAGAGCTTCCTGAGTTCCTTGTAGAAGCCTGGGTCAAGTGTGGAGGTCAGGAAACCTGATCTGTAATGGAACCTTTGCCGTTGTTCTAGAACCTTCTGCCNAGATCTGGACAGTGGACTTGTTGTTGGATCAATAAGCAAAGGGTACCCATCTATGTTCCTTGGTAAAATGAGGACATCGATGCTCATGTCTAAGTTCCTCTGAAAATTAAGCAGAATAATAATGAAAATTAAGCAAAATTTTTGTGGTGTCTCAGGATTTAAGGTGTTACCTTCCCGCCCCTTGCCCAAATCAAATTTTAAAAAGTCAATTTCATGTTGGAACATTCAGAGCAGCCTCTTTGAGGATTATAAATTCTATTAATATTTGTCTCTCAAATAAAAGAACGATTGGGGGAAATTGCACTCTGAAAAAATCCATTTTAAATGAATGAGAGTGAAGCAGTAAATAATGAAGAAGAATGTAGACAGATTCAAAAAGAGACTCGGGCCATTTTGCTGCTAATAGGTGCCACAGACAGTTCATTACTGATAAATGCAGAATAATGATGTCCTTAATGAGTCTTTTCAC
Source organism: Neotoma lepida (assembly GCA_001675575.1). Lineage (NCBI taxonomy): Eukaryota > Metazoa > Chordata > Mammalia > Rodentia > Cricetidae > Neotoma > Neotoma lepida. The sequence continues at coordinate 5,461 of LZPO01056682.1, forward strand.
GCACAAATTCATCATAAAACAAGAGGATGAGGTAAAACAAAAAGTCTTTGAATAGCATTCATGCAGCAGCAAAACCAAGAATCATTTTATGTCCCTAAAAAGGGGCTACAGATTTTAAGGACAGCCTCCTGAGAGTCCCTTCCTTGTGTCCCAACTTAATAGCTTTTCTGCTAATATCTCAGAGGTAAATTTCAACCTTTTAGACTAATTGGGACACATGAAAGAACCAAGAAGAGTCAGCTCCAAGACTTGTGCTCCAGAGCCTCTGTGGCCCTCTACCAGTCATTTGACCTTGAGTGCTGTTTGGATGCTGATTCAACCACTAGCAATATTGAGACACACTTTTTAAAGTGTTTCACACCCAGTTGGTGTTACAACTGAATAGTGCCCTTTGTATAGTCATATGTGGAAGTCCCAACACCCAGTGCTTCACATGTATCTGGTCTGTATCTGGAAGAGCTCAATTTAAATCAAGTGAGTGCAATAGTGTGGTCCCTTATCCAATATGACTGAAGTCATAAGAAGAGATCAGGACACNGACACANCTAAGAAATGACCTTGTGAGGACACAAAACAGCTGTGTGCAAGCCAAGAGGGGATGGGCTCATGGGAATACCCTCTGTACACATCCTGATTAGTAATTCTATGCTCTAGAACTGTAAGAGCATAAATTCCTCTTCGTCCCTGGCCAATTAACACAGTTGCATGCCCAAAAGTTAGACCATAATTTTGGCACACTAACTGCTCAAGTGGTAACAACTTAAGCCTTTGGCACTTGTCAATGAGGAACCCATTTGAACATAGATGTTGTGAGGGAAGAAATATCCTTCGAGTTAACCGGACAAAATCTGCCTAAGCTTCAAAGATCATGGCTACCAATGTCCCTTNCCCTCTATGTGCATTTCACAAGAAAGGTCTTTCTGAGCTATCATCTAAATTATATTGCTAGAGAATTAGTCTGTATGTATACATACCCAGGAGGTCAAAACTTTGGGGGGCTACTTAATATTCTGCGACTTAATGGTATGAAATTGTATCAATCTGAAGTTAGGTCAACTTGCTTTGCTTCCATAGCTGTCACTATCTAATCCTCTCTCCTAAGAGTAAAAGTGACTATGGATAGTATGTCTATGTAGTTACATGAAGTAACTAGGTCCATATGCTTGGTAAAAGTGACAGAACAATCACTTCCATAGCAACCTTACATCATAGAGACTATTCTCCTGAGGGAGAATGCCCCTTCATGGCTTGGAGGAGTAAGCCACTATGCTGAGGACAGAATGATGAGGACCTGAGTGAGGCTGGCTTCAAGAACTGAGAGCAACTGAAAATCAGCAAGAAAACAGTGCTCAGCCCTGCAAACACAGGAACTTAATTCTTCCAAGTAACAAAAAGGGACTGTGAGTACCCAATAAAATCATTGTTTTGGTCAATGGCTTGACTTCAGCATGCTCTAAGAACACACCTCACCTGCTACATACGGGCTTCTTATCCTCAGATAAGGCTGAGGATAAATGGCTGCTAGTCAAGGCTACTGGTTTATGGTATGCCGGGAGCCATCCCCGGCAGTGGATGGGTTCTGCAGAGGATGTAAGGATTTGGCAGGGGAAGGAATTGAGCCAGACCGTGATGGTAGGGAGAATCTTGCAGCCCTAACTGACTAGCAGCCAGAGTGTATCTTTATTTATACAGAATTTAGTAAGCAGAGACATGTTCATGATGTTCTAAAACATAGATCATATCATTTTTGGTTTTGGACATGTATTTCACTTCCTTTTGCTCATCTTTTAGTCATCATTAATAAACTATGACAGAACAGAGTTATCATTTCCAATCATTTTCCGTCAAGTTTTGACGTCATTAATAAACAGAGTTATCATTCTTACTCATTAACCCCATAACCCAATTTGTAAGAATCTAGAGGCATACGACAGCCTATTCTCAGGCTGGTAGCTTTGGTTGCTTCAAGGACGCTAGACTAAAACAAAATCTTCAAGCCACCCTGGGCATTTTGCCATGTCCCAAGCAGTGTATTATTAACTCTCAGTGGTCAGAGTGCCCAGCAAAATCCTCAGGCAAAAGCTGCTGCAGTTAGTATTCAAATTCTGGCAAAATACAGTGTTCACATTTACATCTTTATAGAATTTGTCTATATTTCTAATCTTGGCATTCTATTGTTCCTTGGTCATATGTCACCATAGTGGCTCTTCATGAGCTAATATTTATTTCTAAGAGAAGGAGGTCCTGACATCTTTATTATCTTTCCACTCCATACTCTGCTCAGTATGTCTCTGTAGGGCAGAGTTGTATGCCACGTGATTGTACAGTAGNACGAGGCTTATAATCTGAACTGTGGCCAACTTCTCTAGCCCACAGAATCTTGACATTTTTAAGTTTACTTTGTTTTGAATATCTTATTCCTGTGTAAGCACAGGGAAACATGTTTCAAGAATGTCTCATAGCCTCATGAAGAGACCTCTGGCTTTATGTGTCACAACCTCCAAGGCATAAGCAAAACCTTCAACTAGGTAAGGATATTTCCCTCAAAGTGTGGGGTGGGGGTTGGGGTGGAATAGTATGTTCAGGACTTTCCTGGGGAAACTTAGATGCAGTATTCCTGGGAGAAGGCATAAATGATTCATAAGAAATTTTCCATCAATCTAATATCCCCAAATTGTACAAATATTAAAAGTCCCTCAAGTATGCAACAAGTAGACATGAAAACCAAAGGTGGCATGGCAGTCATCATGTGGGTCGGCTCTGCTGGATCTTTGTCAAGAGGCTGTACTAGCTTTATGACTTCGGCTATTCCATTCAGACATGGCTGTGCCAATGGCACTTCATTATGACAGAAAGAGGAGACTTACACAATGCTATATACCACATACCTAGCCACACACACATATACATGCACATCTACTTTNGTACTTGTAAGTCCTACCTACCACAGATTTTCCTTCCTTTGCAAAGACACAAAATGGCTAATAAAAGAAAAAACTCTTCTGCTCATTCCTTTTCATGAAATAAATAAACATTTCCTATAGATATTTCAAGTGTGGGAACCATTCACGTCACTGGACAGACTCAGTTATAGAATATCTNCAGGAAAATGGGCATTTACTATGAGAAGGATTTCCTAGCAAAATCAAATTCCACACAGTCAGTCCCAAAGAAATTTTGCTTTTGTAAATAAAAAAAATAAATAAACAGTAAAACTTAGTCCTCACATTTCCCCTCTGAGTATGACTACTATCTGTTATCTCCAAGTTTTCATGTTTGAAATGGAAGCACTAATGTCATATTGCAAGATAGCTTTTATCAGGATATAATCACATNCCCTAAAGTTCATGTTTCAAGTGCACAGTGCAGTGTCTGTTTCTGTAGAGCTACATGTTTAGGAATATATCATCTAATTCTAGAACTTTTTTCAAAAGCCCCTGGGGTCCTGTTCCTATCCATAAATGAGTCACCCTGTATCTGCCTGTCCCCCACTCTGGGAAAAGTTCTCATATGCCCTCAGTTTTTATTCATTTGCCTACTTTGGATATTTTACATATAAAAATCACAAACCATAAGGCCTTTTGTGTCTGGCTTCTTTCACTAAGCTCGATGTGATCAAGCTTCATCCATGTTATAGCCACATGACATTTTTTGTGATGAAACTCCTTGAGAACTATATAGATCATTTCTGTCTATCTTATGCAAGATAGATGCCCCCTTTCATAATAATCTTGGCTAGATACCAATCAATCTCTTCTTGCAGTCTTCCAAATGCCAGGAATTTGTTACTGAGAAAGGCAGACTTTCCCCATGACTGTAATATTCTGCCTATTGAAAAATTGATCCATGAGTTTAAACAATATCTACCTGCCCAAGGCTGGGAAGATGGCTCAATAAAAAAACTAAACATGGCTGACCCCTGAAACTCATGCGTTTTTTGTTTGTTTTGATGATTAGTTGGTTGGTTTTTCAAAGCTAGACGTGGTAGAATTACCCNTAATTTGTGCTGGGGAAGTGGAGACAAGAAGATTTAGAGTGTTTGCTGCTCAGTCAGTCTAGGTGAATCAGTGAGCTTCAGATTCATGTGAAGACCCTGTCTCAAAAACAAAGGTGGAGAGAAACTAAGGAGAGCACACAACATTGACCTCTTGTCCCCCATATAGACACACACGAACACACACACACTTACCTGTCATCAACTTTCCCCATTGACCTTTACTATAGGTTGAATATTGCTCCATAAAATGTATATGTGACCAACTCTTTATCCCTCAGAATAAACCTCATTTGAAAACAGTCTCAATGAATATAGTCAAATTGTCATGAGGTTATTAATGGGGAGGGTTATGATACAATACAATTCATGATCTAATTCTTAAATAAGGAGAGAGGAGAGAGAGAGAGTCTCAGGAAGAGAGCATCATATGAACACAAGCCAATGGGTTTGTGTGTGTGTGTGTGTGTGTGTGCTGTCTCTTATACACATCTAGATGTGTATAAGAGACAGTGATATGGGCATGTCACAGAGGGCAACTTTGTGGACTCTTCTTCTACCTTTACTTGTTTATGTGGGCTTCAGGGATCAAATTTCAGTTGGCAGGCCCATGTCACCAGAGTCTTTACTAGCTAAGCCATTTCACCCACCCAACGAATTTCAATGATGCTTCTGTAACCTGTCTTCATAGAAAGAATTAAGGGAAGGGCTGAAATTCTTCTCACAGTCTTCAGAATATGTTAACCCTGTTGACATCCTGATCTGGGATGTTTAATCTCAAGAACTGACACACTACATTTCTGTTGTTTATAGCCACAATCATCTACAGTTCTTTGTACAGCAATCCCAGGATACTCCTACAGTCCTAGCCTGACAGCTACTAACAATGAAATAGCATCCTCCCCTCCCCCGCCCCCGTGTGTCCCTGCTATCCCTTTATACACAAAGGCTTATAAATATGTGCACATTTTTAGAATGCTATTGAGCCTTCAACAGTAGATATTCTCAAGACACTAAATATTTCTCTATGCTTTTCACTGAATCACTGGGATCTATTCTGCCTAGGAACGATTTTCTCTGGTTGAGCCTCTTTTGGAATTGGAGAAAACTAATACACAAGGTTGACACAGGGACAGTGGTGTGCCTTGCCTGGGGGCATTTTTTAAAACATCCCTAAAATTTTTCACCATTCTTCCTGTTCTTATCAGATGATCATATTCATTAGCCTTGGCAACAATGCCCAAGCTCTGACCCTAAGCTCCTGTCCTTCCATTTTATGGTCTATCCTGAACCCAACAGCCACAGGGACCTTTTGCAAAGCACAGAGGTGATGAATTAAGAACTGACTACATGATCATGGAAGACTAAAATCTTAAGCTTGGTCTATGGGTACAAAACAATCCACCCTGGCAATCCCTTGTCTTATCCCTGCATTTTCTGACCACTCCCTGGTTTGTCTCCTGGGTACATAAAACCATTTCATCTTCAGGTCCTCGCCAGCATCCTTCTCTCTCCATGGGGGCATCTACATCTCTACCCAGGCTTTCTAACCATGAAGGCTTCATCTCAACATCATGTCCCCAGAGATGTCTTGTTTATCATAACAAAAATGGTGACCCTTCCCTCAGATTCTTTCCTGTCCAGGATCCTGAGGTGTGTGTGTGTA
>LZPO01056683.1:3863-18330 GCA_001675575.1 Neotoma lepida
TGGAAGACTTAATGACTATTTATATCACTATATCACTAGGGATGATAGGTCTATTTAAATTGCTTGTCTGATCTTGATTTAACTTTGGTAAGTGGTACCTATTGAGAAAATTATCCATTTCATTTAGATGTTTCAAATTTTGTGGAGTACAGGTTTTTAAAATATGTCCTTATGAGTTTCTGGATTTTCTTGGTGTCTGTTGTCATATCACTCTTTTTGTTTCTGATTCTGTTAATTTGGATATTTTCTGTCTGTCTTTTAGTTAATTTGGATAAGGCTGTCTATCTTGTTGCTTTTTGTCAAAGAACCAATTCTTTGTTTCATTGAGTCTTTGTGTCTATTTTATTAATTTCAGACCTGTGAGGAGGGCCTTGTATGAGCAAGAGATTCATTATTTCTTGCCATCTCATCCTCCATTTGTTTAGGATATCTTTTTCCAATCCTTTCCCCTGAGGTAATAGCTATCCTTGATGTTGAGGTCTGTTTCTTGGATGCAGCAAAAGTGTGGATCCTGTTTTGCATCTATCTGTTAGTCAGTGTCTTTTGTGGGGAGTTGAGACCATTGAGGTTGTGGCCATTGATACTGAGAGATCAATGACCAATGATTGTTGATTCCTGTTATTTTGTTGTTGGTGGTGGCGGTGGAGGCAATAGTGGTGATGATGGTGTGTGTGTGTGTATGTATGTGTGTGTGTGTGTGTGTTTCCCTTCTTTTGATTTTACTGGTATGAGATTATTTATTCACTATATTTTCATGGTTGTAGTTAACCTCTTTAGGTTGGAATTTACCTCCTAGAATCTTCTGTAGTGCTGGATTTGTAGATTAATATTGCTTACATTTGAGATTATCATGGAATGTCTTATTTTCTCCATGTACAGTGATTGAAATTTTTACTGGGTATAGTAGTCTGGGAAGGCATCTGTTGTCTCTTATAGTCTGCAGTACATCTGTTCAGGTCCTTCTGGCTTTTAGAGTCTCCATTGAGAAATCGGGTGTAATTCTAATGGATCTGTGTTTGTATGTTACTTGGTCTTTCTCCCTTGAAACTTTTAATATTCTTTCCTTGTTATGTATATTTAGTGTTTTAATTATTATGTGCCAAATGGACTTTCTTTTCTGGTTCAGTCTATCTGGTATTCTGTATGCTTCTTTTACCTTTATAAGCATCACCTTCTTTAAGTTAGGAAAATTTTCTTCTGTGATTCTGTTGAAAATATTTTCTGGGCCTTTGAACTGGGTTTCTTCTCTTTCCTCTATTCCTATCATTCTGAGATTTGATCTTTTCATAGTGTCCCAGATTTCCTGTATGTTTTCTATCAGGATTTTTTTTTAGATTTAACATTTTCTTTGACTGATGTATCTATTTCTTCTATCACACCTTCAGTGTCTGAGATCCTCTCTTCCATCTCTTAGATTCTGTTAGTGAAGCTTGCCTCTGTGGTTTCCATTAGAATTCCTAAACGTTCCATTTCCAGAATTCCTCAGTTTGTGTTTTCTTTATTGATTCTATTTCCATTTTCAGGTTTTGTCTGTGTTTTCCTGGATTTCTTAGGAATTTATTTCATCTTTAAGGACCTCTATAATATTCATAAAGGTTGTGTTTACATCTTTCTTGTGCTTCAGTTATGTTGGAATATTTAGAGCCTGCTGTAGTAGGGTTGCTGGGCTGTATTAGAGACATATTGTCCTGGCTGTTATTTATTGTATTTTTTATGCTGATGTCTAGGAATCTGAGTTTAGGAAGATCATAGGTCTAGGTGCTGATATCTGGCTGTCTTTGCTGTGTTTTGTCTTTTTGTTATTGTTGTTGTTCTTTGGTTTCTATTTCCTCTCTGGATTTTAGTAGAGGGTGGTGGCTGTGTGTTGCCTGGTAGAAAAATTTCTGTGGACCTGATAGGTGTGGTCACTGGGGATTCCAGGTAAATTGTATTTCTGGGTATTGAGAGCTGAGAGTATTGAGGATAGGTTAGAGATCTGAGGGGGTTCACAGGAGGGAGGAAAGCAGAGGGTTCCACCAGGCTATGCTTATCTAGTCTCCTTGCAATGGGGGTTGAGAGTAAAAAGAGGTCACCCCAGAAAGTCTGCTTCTGTAGGAATGGAAGGAGAGGGGAAGATCTGCAGTCAGCCTACCTGCTTCCTGGCAGGAGTGGCATATTGGTTAGCAGGGAGTGCCTGCTGGAGTTGGGAGCTGGGATAAAGCAGAGTCAGGGGATGGAGGTTAGGAGAGGAAGGTCTGTGGGATCCATGGGAGATGTGGTCATGGGGAAAGGAAAGCTGCAGCAGACATTCTGTTGCAGAGCTAGGAATGAGGTTAGAGGACTGGATTTGGAGGAGAGGAAGTGAAGGTCTTCAGTTAGCTTACCTGTTTCCCTGGCCTGCTCAGCTGGTACATTCCCAGGGAATGCCTGCTGGTGTTAGAGGCTGGGATAATAGGACGAGTTGGTGGAGGGAACATTGGAGAGGATCTTTGTGATCTATTGTGGATGGGATCAGAGAGGAAAAGGAGACCACAGCAAATGTTCTGCTACAGGGCTGAGGATGATATTGGAAAATTGGATCTGAAGGAGCCGAAGGAGAGGTGAGGAACTGAAGTCATTATACTTGCTTCCCTAGCAGGCATGGTCTGTGGGTTAGCAGGGAGTGCCTGCTGGAGTTGAGGACTGGGATAAAGAAGTGAGTCCAGGAGTGGGGGTGGAGTTAGGAGAGAAAGGTCTGTGGGATCCACAGGAGATGGGGCATGGGGCAGGGAAGGCTGCAGCAAGTGCTCTGTTGTAGAGCTAAGGATAACGCTAGGGAATTAGATCTGGAGGAATAGAGGGAAAAGTGAAGATCTGCAGTCAGCCTATCTGCTTCCCTGGCAGGATCCACAACTGGCATATTTCTGTTTCAATTAAAACACAGTTAAAAAATAAGTAAGTAAATAAAATGTTAAACAAAAAGTAAACTTGCTTTTCTTACAATCTTCTTGACTGCTGTCTTGCCCTCCAGGAATGTGTCTACACAGCCATTGAATCCACATAGCTCCCCACCAAATCTTTGGTAGGTGGGCTTTCAGTGTACAAGTTGAAGAAACTTGTACAAAAATTAATATCCAGATGCCAAGTCCTTTCTATAACCTTATCGGAAGAGTTCTCACTCTCTGGGCTATTAGCACACTTGTCTGTCTCCAAGCAAAGTATCTTGTCCAGCAACATGATTGAGTTCATATCCCAATTGACAGGAACTGCTGTCAGTCTTGAAGGCATCATACATTAGCTAGTTCTTCTTGTCACTCACACGTGAGTGTAGTCTAGGGTACAGTGTGCCCCATTTCTAAACAAATAACAGACTAAGCAGGAGTTCTTACAACATCTAGCCTCTTTTCCAGATCTAAATAAAGAGCCTTGAGAAACTTGCTGTGACTTAGAGCTTGTCATTATTGTCTCTGAGCCTGTGCTCCCACATCCATAAAATGTGATCAGTGACAGGAACAACTAAGAAAGCTGTTTTGTGAGCCAAAGTGGTGGCACAATGAAGCAATCTGTACATAGGCAAACATATAACAGAGTTCACTGTAAGTTCATATGATTGAAGACTGGCTTCTCTAGGAGCAGATACTGAGATGGGTTTGGGAATGCTGTGTATTTATTAATGTCCAATCCTTAGGCAAGCAAGTAATTGGAGGCAAAACATTTGGCAGCCATCACCTATGAAAGAAAAGAGATGAACAGAGACATGTAAAGTGAGGCATATTCAGTAAACTTTTGGCCAACTTGGACACAAGTACTACAATAACCAGAAAGATCATCATCAGGCCCATATGGCCAGATTTATCTCTTCCCATTCATTTTGTCATAAGATGTCCTGGAAAGGATGTGACCTTGGACAAGGTGGCTATCTGTACCTAAACAAAAACCTACCGGTTGTCTGCTGACCACACCCCCTATACCTGTGCAGTGAGTCCTGCTTGGAAGGTCTCCATGGTGCATCACCATGTCCACCACCCTCATTAACATCACTATTATCATATTCAGGAAGAAATGCAATAATCACTTAAAAATTATGTTCAAGAGAAGTAGATAAATACCTCCATTTCCCTGCTGAACCTAGGAACCAATGCCCATCAATCTCACACCATATCTAAAGGACACTTTGCAGATGGAAACGTGAGACCACAGCAGTGAACTCATTTCTTCAGGGCGTATTCCTGTAGACCAGCAGTTGTGGGCAATGCATGGATAGACTGGGCATGAATAAGATTCACAATACAGGAATGGGGCTTCCTTGAGGAAAGCAGGCTTTCCCTGACCTGCACGTTACTCCATATTTCTTGATGTCAGTGAAAATCTCAGAATGTGACTTTAATGAATATGTTCTCCAGTGTCAGAACATTGCAAAAACTGCCTCATTCTCTGACATTTGTCATATTGGAAATCTTGGCTGAATCTCTTCCCCCAACATATAGACAAATAGTTCTAAATATACTCAGGCAGACAAAAACACCCTCATGCTGGGTACAGTCACTCACACACTGACAGACACAAAGACAGATATGTACAGAACCAAATGTGTGTAACTGACTNTAATTAATTATTAAGTATCTGCTGGATTCTGAGGATTGGGCAGCAGCAGTCTAGAAAACTGATGATAAACTTGCCCTTAAGCATACATTTTTGGATTTAGTGATGGAAAGGTGAAAATCATAAGTAAAATATATTGGTGACTAAGTGCCAAAGAAAAATAAAACAAAGAAAAGGGACAAAGGGTGACAGAGTGCTGTGGTTTTCAGGTAGACTTTATTGGGCTTTTACTATGTAGCAGGTACTGTTCCAATACTGTATTTCATATATAATGCTATTTAATCCTTATATCTGGATGCTTCAGTCATATCTATTCGCATTATGCAGATGTGCAAAACTGAGCTCTGCTGAGATTAACTTCTTTCTTCCAGCAGCCAAGGGTGGAGTTAGATGTAAGCAAGACAGTCTACAAGCAGAGCCTGTTGCTTAATCACTACATATTGAGCCACATTAGCTCAGGCATGTCCTAGGTTCATACATACAGGCATGTAGTTACACAAATCCTACATGCATGCAAACTGATACAAATGAATGTAATGAGACATGCATGCCATTAAAAGGCACATACATACAAATCTATATTCATACATGTATACAAGCACACACACATACTTCAGCAGGTTTAAAAGTAATTGTATCTGTTTCCTCTACCTCAATTATATGAGTCCATATGGATATGGTATGATGTGGGCTGCAGCCTCTAACCCCTTCACACCCCAAATTCATGACAGTTGTCTGCATCTCTGCATGAGTCAGTCCATACTTATTCCCACGGCTGATAAGGTAAAATAAGCCAGTGGAAGAGCAGATGGAAAGGGACAGAGAAGAGATCTTTAAGTTTCAAGCCAGGTGGATGCCATGAATGGGACAGGGATGGAGAAATATTGATGGCCACCACTCTGGAGAATGTAACTAGCAGGAAAGGAATCTGCTGGTAAATAACACACCTCATGAACATTTCATCTTTTCCAATGAATGTGTCAAATGAGCTTCAATTATTCATCATTGCAAATCCTCCCAAACAGAGCATCCTTTATTTATAACCTACAGACAATCATTGACACAAGAGTTTGAAGAGGTTATGTATTCTATGCAACACATACCAGCCAACTCACAGTGCTCACACAGAGGCACAAGGAGGTCACTTTGTTACCCAATGTGATCAAAGCTTATAGGTTATACACTATTAGAAGTTGAACTTCAAGACTCTGAGTGTAAGCTTTTAAAATAGAATTATTTCCCTAGAAGAATGCTGTGCCATTGTCCTATTAATAAAAGAACTGTTCTAAAATAATATAACTGTTAGAGGAACAAAAACAAATCCACATCCCTTTTCCATTTCTGTCTGTTAATCACTTTAACTTTTTTTTACTTTAATGAAATTAGCATGTAGTATTTAATTAGCATTTTTCATACATAAACACTTTGCATACATCATTGCATTCACTCTGCACCCTGATTTGTGAAGACTGGGGTTACTATGCTTCCACTGATCCGAGTGAACAGAATGAGAGCCAGGGAGGATGCATAGCTGTCTGGGGGCAGTAGCACATACATATAAGACTAGAATTTGAACTCAGAGATATTTTGATTCTAAACTTTGTATGTCTGACCACTCATCTATATTTCTGTCCCCAGTGATGAATGATTATAGATGCTAATGTCAAAGTCAGACACTGATTAACACAAGGCTACTCTGCATACTGGTGCTGTGACCTTAGGACAAATGCTACAGATAAGAGTCTTAGTTCCTCTTTATATAAAATTGAAAATACTACCAATTTCTGTGTAAGACACATTGTTTTTTCATTTTAAAATGTTGATTTTACCCCCTCCAAATTCTAAAATTGACTTTGCATCCATTAATGTATTTCACTTTAGTGTAAAAATACATATAGCTATAAGACCTCACCTAAGTAAGGTAACCATTTGATTTTAAGTTTTCATTGGGTTTAACTCTTTATCTGTCATGAAAAACCTTACTCACTCATTTATTCATTCTTGGTTTCATCAAATACACTGAAGTGTTTGCAATGCAGAAGGTCCTTATAATAAGTAGAAGGATATAATGAGAAACACAGCAAACTCTATCACTGTCTTTGTGAAACATTTAGAATGATGGAAATAGCATTTTACAAAAGGGATTATTAAAGCAGAGCATTTAACTATGTATTTAAAGTCTATCAGGGGGACATCAGAGGCACACCAGTGGGAACAGCACAATAAAAACCTCTCCAAATCTGCTGTCTCATAAAAGCAATGAAAATGCCAGTAAAAATGTCAAAATTGACTTTTCTAGAACTCTGGAAATTACCTAAATGCTTGCAAAAATACACAAATCTTTTATTAAGGAAAACATAGCTAAATATGATTAAGGCTTTGTGACACTAACATTGCTTTTATGCTTTCTCAGTTCCATGGTGTCCTTGGCAACCAGCAGCCAGCACACATGTGGGACCAGAAGGCTTCTGGTCATTGGGATAGGCAGAACCAATTCTGAGCACCCAGAACTCAGGGTCTCAGGTCACTCATCTTTGGGCTGTATGACAGCTTCCTGGAAACAACAACTCACAAGGCATGTATTTACTTGAACTGATTCAAAGCTTTCCACAAGACAACCCTCTCCCTGAAGCCTTTGTCAAAAACAGTAAGGGGCAATTTCTGAACACAGAAACTGCCAGAGGCAGCAACAAAAATTTTAACAAACAAAAAGTTGATAAAAAAAAACTTAAAAGGAAAAGGTGAAGAATGGGATGTCAACAGAGACTTTTAAAAATGTCCTACAAGTTCTGAAAATCTAGAAGGTCACGGATATATACAAGGCTGTGTGTACATCTAGAGATGGGCACATATTGAGATAAGAACTGAAAAGGATGTTGGCTGACCCAGAGGCTTAACACAAGTAAGCAGTGAGGGTGCAGGGCTGGAGAAGTAGTAGAGCAGGTTAGAGTATGTTTGAATGCTTAGTCTCCAGTTGATGGACCTATTTGGGAAGGATTAAATCTGGCCTTGTTTGAAGAAGTATGTCAGTGGGAGTGGTTCAAAAGAGTCATACCACTCACAGTGTACCCTCTCTGCTTCCCATTTGTGGATCAGGATGTGAGCTCTCAGCTGCTTTTCCAGTGATGTCTGTCTGCCTGCTGCCACTCCACCCCCACCCCCACCATGATGGTGATAGACTCCTATTCTTCAAGAACTGTAAGCCCCAAATAAAATCACACCTTAGGGAATGTTTGGTAGGCACCCTACCAGCTGAGCTACATCCTCAGTCCCAGAAGCACACCTGTAAGATGACCATCTATTTTAATTTGTCTGAGATTGAGAGGACTTCCCAGTGGTGAGGCCTTCAGTGATAAAACCAGGAAGATCTTGACAAATCAGAACAAGTGGGTCACTCAATGTCTTCCTCGTTGGGAAGTCATGATGAACCTTCCCAATGCCTGTGAAGAGTGGGCAGACTGGTCAGTCTTTTGCAGAGAAATCTACACTTCTTGCTGGAGAAATATTGAAAAAGCAAGTGAGAGAACATAAGAGTGAAAGCAATCACAACCAGGAAATGACTTAACTACTCTAACTGGCCGAGCAATTTCTCTTGATCGCAAAGAGTCACGCATTCCCAAAGAAGCTTCAAATATGATTTAAAAGTATGTTTGAGGGATAGAGAGAAGAATCAGCAGTTAAAAGCACTTGCTGCTCTTGCAGAGGACCTGGGTTCAGTACCACCTGGATGACTTTTACACATCACCAAGTCCAGCTGCCAGCACGAGGTACAACTTTGGATGCCTCTGGAACACAGCTTCTCTGTGCTCTCAGGAAACACTTCCCAGAAGATTTCACCTAAGTCTCTTCTTAATCGCCACTAACTTCTTAGCTTCAGCTGACCAGCATCAAGCATCCCAGCAAAGCAAAATTTTGCCTTAGTAGTTCTGGTATCTTGTTAATCACAGCTGATTCTTCAGTTCCAGCTAACTAGAACCACAGGATCTTAATTCAAAATAACAAATGGCCCTGATAGAATCTTTAAACTTTCCTCTGAAACTTTGTATGTCAGGCCTCCATCCTCTGTACTTCTCTCAACATTCTTATCTTCTAAGTTTTTAAAGAACACCCCACGGATCTCTTAACACTCAATTGTTCTTATAGCCCAAAGTTCCAAAGTACTTTCCAAATCCTCCCCAAAACACAGTCACATCTGTCACAGCAATACCCCATTCCTGGTACAAATTGCACTTTGTCTTAGTTATGGTTTCTATTGCTGCAATGAAACACTGTGACCAAAGAGGAAGGGAAGGGTTTATTAAACTTATACTTCAACATTGCTGTTCATCACAGAAGGAAGTCAGGACAGGAACTCAAATAAGGGCAGGAGCTTATGCAGAGGCCATGGAGGGGAGCTGCTTACTAGTTTGCTTCCCATGGCTTGCTCATCCCACCTTCTTGTAGGACCCAGAACCACCAGCCCAGGGATGGCATCACCCACCACTGACCACTAATTGAGAAAATGATTTACAGCTGGATCTCTTTGAGGCATTTTCTCAATTGAGGCTCCTTCCTCTGATGACTCTAGCTTGTGTCAAGTTGACACCCCAAACCAGCCTGTACAACCAATGAGGTCCTATACAGTCCCTAAACAATGGAGGCTATTGCCAATGTTCTTGGTTACACTCCAGGATTTCATGATAAGATCCTATTATAGAACATACCACATATTTGAATCATAGAACACAGAGAAACCTTACCTAGAAGCTTCATTCTTACTGGCTAGCTTTCATAGGACTAGAAGGTGCTATATATGCTACCAGAGGAGATTAAGTAACCATCAAGCTTACCTTGTGAACTTTAATAACAACTACCTTGACAAGATATGCCAACTGGTGCAATATAGGCATGAATGTCTCAGGAGTAACCAACCATTTCCTGATTGGTTTTAAGGCTTGCTCCACAAGTTAGGACTCATACTTGGAACCTGTGAGTAGATAGGTCATAAGTTCCTAGGGGAGAACCTACTACTACTTTGCTTGATTGGCTAGTAGTAAACCAATTCCCAATGACTTACTTTTATACCCACAGATTAGTACATTCCTCATCAGAGAAGGTTCTTTTTACAGTAGTTTAACACAGAGACTCAACTGGTCAAGCTGTAGAGAAAGAAAAACTGGGAAATGTTCAGCCCTAAATGGACATCTATATCACACCCTCTCCTCCTATGGTTCAGAAATCACTGCAAAAGAATGGGTGCAAATATTGTAAGAAGTATGTGGTGAACAAATAAAGGAAAATTGTGTTTTTTAGACACAGGAATGTAGTTGCTCATATAGACTTACAGCAGCTAATAGCAACATTAATGCAGATAATATTCCAACATGGAAAGGGGAGGCTGGCTTGAAGTCTCTCCCTTATATAAGGAGTTATTTGCAATTGTTAGAGGCTGAGAAAGTGGGGAGTCATTCTTCTTAAAAGTATATTCCTGATAGGTCAACCATACTCTAGTAAATACCTACATATTCTACACATATGGGCAGCAAAACTGTACTTGAGGGTTTTTTGTGGTTGTTTTTGTTGTTTGTTTTATTTAAGGAAGGCACAAAGTTGGGTAGGTAGGGAGTGGGGATGGATCTGAGAGCAGTTTGGGGAGAAGAATGAATATGATCTGCTGCAAGCCACAGAAATATGAGGTAGGAATTCAGCTGACACTGGCAAAGCTAAATACCTGGAAGAGCAAGGCTCTTCCAGAGGGAAGCCAAAACTCAAGGAGTATTGATGATGCTGGCTTTTGAATATATTAGCTGTTTCCTGCAGTGAATTTCTTGTGTGCTGTTGTAGCTTTCCCATTTGATTCTTTTCCCAAGAACTTCTAACAGTGTGGTTGATCATTCATTGGGCATAACTTCCCCTATACAATTGGGGTATTTGGATAACATTCCCTAGCTGTGTTGACAACAGTCACACAGTCAAGACACCTTTTTCAGGCCTTTGTTCCTCTTTCTAGAATAGACTTAGAGTCTATTCTTTAGTAATTATCTTCTGTAATTATCTTCTGTAATAATTCTGTAATTATCTTCATTAACAAACATCTGGCCAGGGACATCTCCAAACAAAAGAACTTCATCTGAGGTACTTCTCAAACATCTAAGGACAGACTGCAGATAGATAAGCATTAGCTCATCTCACCTACAGATAAGAGAAGATAACCTCACTAACCTTAAAACCTTAATTCCAGTTTATTAACACAAGACCCTAATTTAAGAGATTTACTGCTTGCTTTTACCAGATTGGTATTCAGCCATCTGCTAGTTCCTGAGATAAGGTAAATATTTCCACTGACTCTATGAGACAACCACCAAGGCCAGGTGGATGATAGGTGCCAAGTTCTGTTTCTTGTGCATATTAAGCTTAAATCCTCCTCTTTTTTCCCATAGCCCAACTGTTATCCTTAGTTCTAAAGATTCCTCCTTTAGCTATTAACTCAAAGTGAAAGTGCTTTTAGGAACCAAATGCTACATGTTGTGATGCAGGTTGCCTAGCAACCGAGAACACTTCCCCCACCCTGCCAGAAAGTGGCTCATCCTAGATAAGCTGAGACAGAAACGGCACCAAAGGAAAAAAAGGCAGTTTTACTCATGACCTATACTGATATATAAACTCCTAACATTTTACCTAGCCACTTCTAAAAATGTAGTCTGAGCACATAAATTCCCGTTTTAGATCTCTTAACCAATCTTAACCCTTAGTTGATCCTACCTCCATTAGTCACTTCCTTTTTGGGTTGTAAATGAAAGCTGACAATTACTGCTCTTTGTGTGGATCTTATCACCTCTCTCTATGACCCTGAAAGCCTCACATTGCATTGTCAAAGAATTACTGCTTGTGAGTGTATATACACTGGTACCCCCAACGGCACTGGAGAAATGGATTTAGAATGATAAAGTGAATGGACGGAAAGAACTCAGTGTGCTTAGATTCTTTCCATATCCCTAAGATTAGATCCTCAGTTGGTTGTTAGATTCTTCCAAGGACCCCTGAAAAAGGGCTATAAGGGGCTAGACCCCAATAGTCCTTGTTAATGATCAAAATACATTCTATGACATTTTCAAAGAACTAATATGAAAATGAGAAAAAGAAATGAAATGAGAAAGCTAATCATGTAGTATTTTATAGAGTATAAATTCAAACCTGTAGTTCACATATCAAGAAAAAAGAAATTATCTCTCTGTGAAAGCCACATCTAGCATCAAAATTAATGATGAGAGATTAAGTGCTTCCCTCCAAGACCAAAACCAAGACACAGATGTCTACTCCTGTCATATCCATTCAACATCATGCTAGAGTTTTTATCTAAGATAATGAATTGAGGAAAATTAAGTAAATAGCCTCCATGTGAGAATGGATGGAGCAGAAGTAGCATGTATCTGCAGACAACAAGGTGATGACTAAAGAAATTCCTAAGTAAATATTTCAAACTGATAACGCTAATAAATTATATGCAAATGTAGCAACATACAAGATAACTATGCAAAAGAACCCTATTCTGTTCATACACACTAACAATGAACAAACCGAAAAGGAAGAAGCCAAGGAAACAGTTCCATTGTTGATGGAATAAAAAAAATGGCTAATACTTAGGCAATGTAACAAAAGAATTCAACAGAAGCCTGGGACGCTGAAAAGTCTAAAACATCATTGAACACAACTGATAAAAAATCAAAAGTAAATACATAGAAAGACATCTTATATTCATGAATAAGAAGACACTGTACTGTTATCTAAAGAGTCAACTTGAGACATCTCACAGTCCTAGCTCCTAGTTTTACAATAGTTGGAAAGCTGATTTTAAATTTAAATGGATATACAAGAGAGTCATAGCAAGCATGTTAAACAAACAAACAAAAACCCCACCAACCTTATAGGACTTATACTTTGTGATTTCAGAAGTCACATCAATCGAAACAAACAGGTCTCGGTTAAGACTGATGGAAGAGGACCCTGCTCTGTAGGAGGCTGGTGATCATATCATTCAGGAAAAGAAATACTGTAGAAGTAGAATGCAGTGCTGTAGCCATTCAAACTTCTACCCACTCTGCTTCACATTACATTGTTCTAAGCAAGTTATACGACCAAACCTCACATCAGTGGGCTAAGATACACAACCATCCCTTAGGAAGAGGCAGAGAATATTCTAAGCACACACCTACGTGATATTTAGATACAGTGATGACATAATTTAGGGTCTAGTTACAAAAAAATTTGGAGACAATTATCTTTGCTCTCCCCTCCCAAAAGCTAAAGAGGTGTTAATTAAGAATAGATAAAGTGTTTGATATATAAATAAGTGACTGACATTTGGAAGCACAATAAACAAGTGTTGGTGAGTTACCAGACTCTCGGAAGCTCATTGTTGAAGAGTCGGTTGTATTCAGCACACAGCCTAATCCATGGTTGTCTTCTCTGGGAACCCGAGCAGCAGCCCACGTGCTGATCTGGGTATAGGTTGCAATGTTGTCCATCCGAAAGGAATAGGACCTCACTCCCAGACCATCCAACATGAGAGTGAATGCCTGCCTTCTACAGGTATGCATGCCTTTGCTGAATAGTGAGATGTGATAACCCTTTGCTCCCTTGCTTCCTGGGAAGATGGAGGAGACATTAAAACCTCTTTTCCATTTGGGTATCTGCCTTCTTGATAAAAAGATCCCAATCTTAAAGAACTAAAGATATCCTTTTAGCTTCATCCACATAAAGTTTGTAACTAGCCTATGACAAACCAATGTGCCTGTTCACAGACAACATTTTGCTTCATCTGTGTTTTGTAATTTTAATTTCTCTTGGAGTTTACATAAAAAACACCTCTGCTTGTAAAGGTAAAGGCCTGGGATACATTAGATGGCTAGGTGGTGAATTGGGATTCCCCACTAGAGTTTCAATATGCAGGCTTCCTAGAAGTATGTATTCACAGAAGTGTGGTAACAGCATCTTCACACTTTCCCAGGGCTCTGCCAGAGAAGCAGCCAGCCTCCAGGATGGGAAGAAAAGGTGTGAAAATGAAGCCTCCTTCTGAAAGGGCACAGCTCCTGTGCCTACAGCAGCATGGGAACATTTCTAAGAACTTCAGATAACTAAGGCAAGTCCAAGATGTTCAACCACGCTCATGAATAATGAGAAGCTATTTTAATAGCAACGAGATCAAATTATTTATCTATCAAAACGACAAAAATTGCAAATGTTTGCTAAAACCCAGCATGGGTGAGAGTGTGCAAAAATGTGCATTTTCACTGCCAGAGGAAGGTATGTGAATGAGTGTAGCACCTTCAAAGAGCAATTTGGAAAGAGCAAAGTGAAGCATGGATCTTTTGTGCATGTATCTTACCAATGCATTCATCTCTTTGCAAAGTCATGCTTAGAGCCACATCTTCCTGGCTGCATTGTTTGCAATTCCCCTGCAATGTTTGCAATGACCCACATCTAAAAAATGGCAGATTTATCAAACAGATATGTAATAGAATAACCTGAAATTATTTAAAACATTGAAAAGTAGCTGGTGTGGAAAAACACTCAACATATGTTGTTAAATATTAAGTGCAAGGTAGAAATGAGCCCTTTAAAGAACATTTCCAGACTCATGCACCACTGACATCTCTGGAGGCTGTCTACACATGGTAGAATCAGGTACTGATCAGAGTTCATGACCTCTACCTACTCAGTGACAGGAATGACTGCCCCAACTCTTAGTAGGCATGGTGGCATATTCCTCTAATCCTAACACTCAAGACTCTGAGACAGGAGGATTGCCAATTGGAGGTGGTCATGGACTACATAGTGACTTCTACATCGGACTGAGCTACCAACCAAGACCCTGTCTAACACACACACACACACACACACACACACACACACACACACACTTTCAAGC
>LZPO01056685.1:0-13568 GCA_001675575.1 Neotoma lepida
CCCTCCTCCTGCCCCCCTAGCCTCCCCCTCCCAACCCACCCCCTACTAACCCCAGACAAGAAGTCAAGGCCTCCCATGGGGAGGGTCATCCAATAAAATTTTGTAGACTTGTAATGAAAACAAGTAGAGAAAGAGCTCAGGAGCTTCAAGGCTACTTTCAATTTCTATCTCATTTATTACCTTTGTTTGGTTTGATGACAATCATTTTTAAAGTAAACTTTGTGTTTTATATGCACAACCTCTAATTAACCTCTCTCTCTATTAGGTAGATTCTAAGTACTTGGGTTTCTCGTGTCTGTAGCTATCCCAAGGTGTTATAACAATGTGTCTCAGGCTTCAATTTTATAAAATGGTTACAATTTGCATCTTGCTTTCAGAAAGCTTTTTAATGTAACATTTCTCCTTTTCACCCCCTGCTAAGTAAAATAAATGGATTCTCATTAGGGTTCTGACCTGTTTAAGAGTTTGCTTTCTAAACCACATTTCCTTACATAGGTAATAATAGTGTTCTATTTAAATTACCATAGTACCTATGATTTTCCATTAGCTCAATGACACTCTTCATCTGTTAGACATTCCGTTGACTTGCATTAACTCCTTCACCTNTAACTCATGGAAACTCCATAGTATTGAAAATCACGAAGGCAACACTGTCTATTAAAGTTTCTTAACCCATTGTTCATTTATTCTAAGCAGGGGTCCAGTTTTTTATAGCTAAAGTGCTTTGAGTAGAAAGAAGGTTTGTCTTACCACTCCAGCATCCTAACAATATTCCCTCCAGTTCAGTACCTGAAGAGATAGTGGTACACCAAGGAGAATGGAGGTTGAGGCAGTCTGTCCCTGCTGGGAGGAGCTGCTATCACTGGCCTTGTTTAGAATTTCTCACAGATGGTGATGATAAAAAGCAGAACAAATTTACGTGGGTTTTATGTTGTCATCCAATACTCCAGAGAAAGTGTCCCCTGTGACTGCTAAGCTACTAAAAGCCATCATGTCAGTTTATGAACTTCTTAAATGTTACAGCCCGAGACTCTGACAGCTCAACACAGTCTTTGTTCCTCTTCAGAATCTCACTGAAACGGTATCAATTCCGTTTAGAATGCAGACCTGGCTGGGCTAGTTCACCATCCCACAGAAAACAGATCTCATATGGCTGCTAGCTCCTGCATCCCAGGCTATGTTTGCATTGTGACACTGAGTTACAAACTTCCAAGCTGTGGAAGTTATCCACCCACAATATCACCAGATGGAAAAGCAGAATGAGAAGAACTGCAGTGAACAAATTCAAAAGTAGACACTTGAGAAGCTGAACCGACAGGCAGGGGATGAATGACATCTTCTTGTTTTGAGTTCCAGGAAACCTGCTGTGTAACCCCTTTTGTGTCTAAGGCACACACAGGCATGTATGCACACATGCATGAGCAGATGTATGTGTGCACATATGTGCCTTTATTTAAAGTCAATTTGCTTTAACTAGTTTATGCTCCTTGTCAACAAGTCTAAATCTTTGAAAAATGTTTTCATCATTATTTGAATATGATAATTATTTTTCTCTAGATTTAAAGAAGCATGATCCTCATACCCATTTATTCCTTCTCCTATCCTCTACAAAACTNAGATTTTTATTGTTTGAAATTATANGTTTTTAAATATTTCTTAGTTTCATTTTATTTTTTAATTTCTACTGTCTTTGTGCTATATTTTATGCCTTAAAGTTAACGTTTCTATTTCATAATTTTCTAGAATTCTTGCTCTACTCTGTNTTAATTGGAAAGATACAGAACAATNTCCTCTTGTATAATTTGCTGCACAAAATGTAGAAGCTTGTTACCCAGAATTCTTGGGGTCCTAGCAGATGCAAATACTTACAAACATTTTATANATGCAGAATAGTTTTATTAAGCATTAAAATATTAAAGTTAAAATTCTAATTTTACTTTTCTTAAGATATAACATTTCTCTGTTTGAATGATTTATTATCTTATTGAAATCAACGTTTAATGGATCAGTTTATACTGACCATCCATAATTATTGACATTTATCAAAGAAAAACATATAAAGTATAATTTAAAATAATTAATTATTCTTATTAATAATGTTCACTCAATTTTACTTATTACTTATATCATATTAAATTCAGCTCTTTGGCTTTTTTTTTTTTCGTTTTCTGACTCTTCATCACAAAGTCAGACAGAAATCAGTACACTTCATCTGTCTCCTAATCATTATAATAGCAAATAAAAAGGTGTACATGATATTTCAGGAGAGAATAATCCACAAATCCTATTTCAATTAGTTTTCTTCCATTTTTAAGTAATTCGAATCACTGTTGAGGATAGATATTTTTATGGGAAGCCAATGACTTTTTAATCCACTCATTGCCAGGTATAAAAGGCAGAATCTACTGTGGTTCTCAAAGCCATGATAGAGACACTGNCTAAAGGTACTCACATCCAGAGCACATCTGCAAGCCTTCCTATGCTGGCACTGTCCTGGCTGACACCAAGACTTGAGCCTATTAGGATTGACCTCTGTGTGTGACTTCACAGACTCTGAATGTCCATGCTTAGATCCTTGCATTCATAGTCCCTGTACAATCCTAGACAATTTTTTCAATGTAAACAGAGGAATATGTAAAAGCAGTCCAGCAAAATGTTTATCAAAACATTTATAATAGGTGTTATTTCTAGCAGAAAAGGATCAGTAATTGAAAGAATGACTCCCAAGTTCCTTGAACAGTGCTATCTGAAGCCCACATAGATTGAGCTGTGATTTTGAAGGGTGGGAAATTGGTGATCAGAGACTCAACTCACTCATGTATCTCTGCATGATGCTTGACAAGAATGTGCAGACACTAAGCATCATTATTTTCTGAATAATAATAATAACATAGAAATAATAACAAAGAAAAGGGGGAAAGTTCACAACACGGTGCAACTGATGATGAGGAATATAGAGTATGCGTGGGATTACTAAGCATCCCACAGACATCATTATTATAGAAAGAGTTCAGGCTCAACAAGTATCCTCCACAGGAAGGACGTTTTTTGATCAGCATCAAGAGTTTAGAGAATACCCCATTCATTTTCACTCATAATGAAACTTCCCATGCAGTTACTATGGCAATTAAATTAAGGTAGAATGGATCCAAATATGAAGTATAATTTTCATACACACAAACACACATACATATACAATCAATTATGACAAGACAGTCAAAATTCAAAAATCAAGACATGTTTAAGCTAAATGACAAGCTAGGAATATTTGCTCAATGATTGACTGGGCATTGTGAGCACTACCTTTAAAACTT
Source organism: Neotoma lepida (assembly GCA_001675575.1). Taxonomy (NCBI): domain Eukaryota; kingdom Metazoa; phylum Chordata; class Mammalia; order Rodentia; family Cricetidae; genus Neotoma; species Neotoma lepida. The sequence goes on from LZPO01056685.1 coordinate 3,315, forward strand.
TTTTATAAAGCTAATAGCCATTACACTCAGTGATACCTGTGACAATCAGTCCTGGCTAAAACATCGAATCAGTGACCATTTTTCTTCTCCTTGATTATTCTCCTAATTTCATATTACTGCTGGTTTTATGTTCTTATTCACTTATTCAGTAATTTACCATGATGCATTATAAAATTATCTCATAGTGGTTTAAAATTTAATCAGAATGCCAGCTGTTAACAAAACCATGAACTGTTTTCCCCTGACTGAACAAGAAACTGTTACACTAGAAGTTACATCACTGAAAGAAGGACACTTCACTTACTCCTCCACGGGGCAAGTTTACACTACAAGAGCAAAAATAGATCTCTTCACATCTCATGCCTCTCCCCTCTGTTCCTTCTTACTCTCTGATGAGAATATAAGTTTAACTAGTTTTCAGCAGGGATTTAAAGGTTTATNTTGAAATTCCTTTAAAAGGAAGAATTATTCTCTTTTTGTTATTGTTTTCTTTTTTATTATTAAGAAATTTTCTATTCATAAGAAATTTTCTATTCATTTTACATACCAAGGACAGATTCCCCATCTCCTCCCTCCTCCCCCCCCCCCAACCTATCCCCCTTAACACATCCCCCATTCCCACCTCCTTGAAGGCAAGGCCTCCCATGGGGAGTCAGCAGAGTCTGGTACATTCAGATGAGGCAGGTCCAAGCCCCTCGCCCTTCATCAAAGCTGTGTAAGGTGTCCCACCATAGGCAGTGGGCTCCAAAAAGCCCACTCTTGCACCAGGGTCTGATCCTGTTCCCACTGCCCCTTTAGCAGGTCAAGCTAAACAACTGTCTTGCCTATGCAAAGGGCCTAGTCCAGTCCCATGGAGGCTCCATAGCTATTGGTTCACAATTCATGAATTCCCACTAGTTTGGTTTGGTTGTCTGAGAACATTTTTCCATCGTGATCTTGATGCCCCTTGCTCATAGAATCCCTCTTCTCTCTCTTCGACTGGACTCCTGGAGTTCAGCCTGGTGCTTGGCTGTGGATCTCTGCAACTGCTTCCATCAATTACTGGATGAAGGCTCTATGATGACGGTTAGGGTATTCACCAATCTGATTACTTGTGTAAGCCAGTTCAGGCACCCTCTCTACTAGTGCTAGCAGTCTAAGGTGGGGTCATCCTTGTGGATTCCTGGGAACTTCCCAGCACCTTGTTTCTCCCTATTCCCGTGATGTCTCCATTTGTCATGGTATCTCTTTCCTTGCTCTCCCACTCTGTCCCTGTTCCCGGTTTACCNTCCTGTTCCTTTATGTTCTCATTCCCCATCCCTGACCCTCTATTGCCCCCCTTCACCCCCAGTTTGCTCATAGAGATCTCATCTATTTCCCCTTCCCAGGGTGATTGATCCATGTGTCCCTCTTAGGGTTCTGCTTGTTAGCTAGCTTCTCTGGAGCTGTGGGTTGTAGTCTGGTTATCCTTTGCTTTACATCTAGTATCCACTTACGCGTGAGTAAATACAATGTTTGTCCTTCTGAGTCTGGGTTACCTCACTCAAGAATTGTTCTTTTTATGAATTCAACACTGCATAAAACAAGACCAAAATTGAACAAGTTCAAACTTGATAAAATGAAGAAACTAACTCCTAAAGGAAGGACAAAGGACTATTGGAAGAAACAACCTTGTTGAAAAGGGAGCATTGTACATCTAAATCTATAAATCAATTTTAGTTGTAAATATACATAAGAAGTATTATGATGAACTTTTAATTGATCTATATTTTAAAAATATTTTATAATTTTGCTTATTCCTAGCTAGAATAAACATCTTTCCTTTGTGGTTTTTAATATTTAATATTACTTTCTAAAATAAATAGAAAATATTTTAAAATTTAAGTATAGAACTCTATGATATTATTTAAAATACGTTATTACACACTATTTTGTAGTGAAGGATTAACAGTAAAGAGTTTTTAAATATTCACTGCTGGATTTTAAAAGTATAAATGATGGTTAAATATCAATCTAATATGTGCAATGCCATGATAAGTTTACATTCTTTGGAAGAGAGCAAGTGACAGCTATGTAACATAGTCTTATTTCTTTTGGAATAAAGAGGAATAAATATCTCTAATTCTCTGAACCATATGTAATCTTTGAGAACAAGACATCTCTTGGGTGTCCCTGTAAAAACTCCACAGTATATNTTCAAATACACAGAGAAGTTTTCAAAGCAACAANATTTAATGAACTTAGGGACACTAAAGTTAATATTCAACATGGTTTTGGGATTTAATTTTAGTGACTTTATCCCTTTCATTTTTAAATAAAGCTTTTAAAATTATTTTTCCAATTGTCTTTCCTTCTCTTTTTGAATTGAAATACAATTTGCTAAATATTTAATTTTAGCAGGCAATATTTCAAGAGGAAAAAATAGAAAAATGAGTAGTTGACAAATCCAAACAAAAATTTATACTAGATAGTATTTGGAGCCTGGTAATGTATTAGTTTGTCTAAATCTCTGGGGGAAAAAAAGATCATCTTCCATCTTTCCCAAATTCATGTTTTTTTTGAAGTATTAAAGTTTGAAGCAAGCAAATGTCAAATGGCAGGAACTCTAAATCCAAATGTATGAATTCCAGAATTAATTTCTTGACAATAATATAAAGAAATGCTAATACTGTTGAGCCCTGAAGTCCTACACAGACATGCTTGCTTGTTCTCTATAGGGAAAAATCAATCCAGAAACAAACACATTCTCAGATTTCCTCCCGTCTTTATTGTTGCTTGTCATATTTTTTATGGTTAACCCTTTTCGCTAATCAACTTACTAACTCTGAGTACAAAATTGGTTTTGCCTATTATACTGACAACAAAATATTATAAGTTAAATATTTACTTAAAGTCTTTAATAATGATTTCTATAGTTATCAAGTAAGGGATATTTAAGAATGAAATAAAATGAGTATTTAAGCATTTTTGAAAACAGTGGTTGAATATTTGTGATAGTTGCTACTGCAGTGCCAGTTGAGAGGAAGCAATATTTGATTAAGCATCACTTCACATTTCCTAGGGACAACTAGATTATTGTTAATTTTTCTTAATAACCAAGAAAGTCCATATGGTTTTCTATTTTAGACAGCAAATTGGTTTTCACTAAAAACAACTAATATACAAATGCAGCAGAAATCAGTCCTCTTGCCCCGGCTCCATTCTGAAAAGAGACTTACCAATTAAAATCATCACTCTGTTAATACATCATGTGTCTCCTGCCTGTGAAAACAGTGATGGACACTCCCTGTTAAGTGATTTTTTTAAAGGGAAGGTTTTAGAGACACAGTGTGAAGAGCTGAATGATAAACAACAGTTGGCCATGACCTCCTGAAACATATTTCCTTAGCACAGTAGAAAATCATCGATAAGACCCAGGGAAAATATCACTAGGAAACCAACCTTTGTCCAGGTATATATTGTCTTTAGGTGTGCTTTGTATTGGTCAGTACATGCCAGATTTTTAACAACAGGCTTATTTTGGGGTAATGAGGATGTTTTTAAGTTACACTGAATGTATTCATCCTGTAAAACTCTACACATAAAAACCCATCTTTCTTTGGGAGTTCCAGCTTCATTTTGGTTTGGTTTCATATCCCAATGAGTATATTGACTTGGAAATATTTAAATCATGTAAATTCATTGAATCTTGAGAGTGTCAATTTCATGAAAAAAGCATTCAAAGTTTTGTGTGCATTGTGAGAATCTGGACAAGATGTTTGGTGCTTTAGGCACAAAAGGCTTTAGTTATTTGGATCTCTTTAGAATGTAGATATTCTTCTGAGTGTGAGATAAAGAAGTAAGTGAAAGCCAGTCTTTGTAACATGATAGAACAAAATAACATTAATCTTTTTAAAACATGTTCTTTATCCGAATGCTGCTGACAACAGACCTGCAAAAATACTAGTTTCCTTCCCTATATAATTGCTTTTATATTGAGCAGATTAAGACTCGACTCAANGATATGAAGTGAATATCAATTGTGTCCAAGTTCAAGTATATTTAAAATGCAACTAAAGACAAGCTGTTAGATTTTGAAAAATTCTATTGTTGTTCTGCTGGAATGAATAANGTAGCAAACAGAACAACTACAAGTTATTACCACAGTCTGCATTTTTAAATTTTATTTGTATTTTTGTGTGATTTTTTTCCTTTTTGGCATACAGGAATGAAATAATCATTTAAATATCTGTCTTACTCTGCTTTTTGTTGCACCAANGAAAAGCAACAGGNTGAGAAAGAGTTTGTTTGTTCAGATAACTGTCCATCATAGAGAGAAGACAATGCAAGAAATCAAGCAAGGCAGGATACAGAGNCAAAAATTCAAGCACAGGACGTGGGACCACCCTTCTTATAAGCTTGCTCTCCATGGCCCACGCAGCTTGCTCCCTCAACTACCCNGAACCACCTGGTCAACAAACAGCAGTTTCCCAATTGAGTTTTCCTCTTCCCAAATGACCCTAGCTTGTGTCAAACTGATAAAGCAAAACTAATCAGTGCTACTGACATCTTCGTAACTTGACACACAAACACATTATTGGTAAACCATAAATTTTTCTTTTGTTGTTATCCCTAAGATCTTGTGTTAATATCCAAGTATAAAAACATAATATAACTTTAAACATTCTATGGATCTAAGTTTATTCTTTCAAAAATATCCNTNTTTTTAAAAGTCCAAAGTGACTTGGTAAAAGCCCTTCAGTAACTTGCTTGCATTAAGTACTCCCTGCCTAAAAGGTGGATCTTGAGTAGAAACAACTAAGTAACTAACTAACTAATAGCTAAATAAATAAATAAATAAATAAATTTCAAAGATCATCTGGTGTAGGTGCCTGTGAGATGAAAAATAAGTTACATATATTTCTTATTTCAAAAGGGAATAATCAGAGCACAGTTGCTATTAGATAAAGCAAAACCAAATACAATGGGAATAACTCATTGTCCTCTATCTGGGACTCATGTATGATAGTTTGGGCTCCATAGGACTTGTNAAGCTCCCTTCTCTAGCTCTGCCATCTGTGGCACACACAGCTTGTTTTAGAATCTAATACCAGCCCTAATCCACATCTATGCTCTCCTTGTTGGTCCTGCAATATNCCAAGGTCTCCACTACAACTGAAGCTGCACCTTCACTGATAGCCTGCTTTTGCCTCTCTCTGCTCAGGAACTCCAAGTCTTCACAGTGATAAGTCTTAGCTTCTTTTTATGTCCTATTCAGTCTTTGGGACATCACTGCCACCAAAACTGTACCTTTACCTCCTGGCCAAGCCTCAGCTTCTTTCTCTGACCTCTTCAATCCTGCANCTTTCATATCAGCAAAACCAGTACCTCCAGGGAGATTCTTACACCTTATCTAGTTTGAGAAGCACGAGACATTGTGATAATACAAAAGAAAATAAGATTATAGAAAGTGTGCTTANAAGTTGATGCTGAGTGTGTGAGATGAAAGGAAGACTATAACAGGTCTGACAATCTGAGCTCTATCCTTGGGAACCAAAAGGAAGGAGAGAACCAACTCAGGCCTTGATCTCCTTAAGACATCAGTTTCTGATCCTGATACAGTCATTTCCAGGAAAATTCACCCTACTGACACTGTTCTCTTCTAAATAGTAGCTGATTTTTCAACCCTACCTCAAAAGCATCACTTGTCCCCGTAAAGCAATCCTTTCACATTAGCGGTACTGGACTCTTGNTAATCACTGTTAATTCTTCAGTGTTAGCTACCCAGAAACCACANATACTTGGTTCAAAGTATCACATAAATGGTTCTGATACAATCTTTCAAGGCCTCTCAAACTTGCCTTTGACTCTTCACAAACAAGGNCTCCATTCTCTGCATGTCTTTTAGCATGGTCTTCCAAGTTCCTGCAACAGCGTTATAAGCTCTCAACACTCCATGGCTTTTCTAGCCAAAAGTTTCGAAACTCTTCACAATCCTCCCATACTAACATGGTCAATATCCCACTCTCTGGTACCAATTTATGTCCTNGTTTGTTTCTTTGATAAACACCATAGCATTCAGTTGGAGGGACTTTATTTCACCCTACAGATTATAGTCTATCACCAAAGGAAGCAATGGCATGAACTCAAGCACAGCAGCATCCAGCAGGGAGGAACTGAAGCAGAGATAGAAGACCATGGAAGAATGCTGCTAGCTGGCTTGCACTCTATNGTTTGATCAACTTTCATTTTATACAACCCAGGGGCACATTCTGCAAGGGGGCATCACCCAAGGTAAACTGCTCTCTCCCATCAATTGTTAATGAAGAAATTGCCCCCAAAGACTTGCCCACTGGACATCTGATGCAGGCACCTTCTCACTTAAGGTGTCTTCTTCTCAAATTACTCAGATTCTGTGAAGCACAAAAAAAAATTAACAAGCACCATATAGCATGATGATAGCACCATGAAGAAACTCAAAAGTCACCTTGTTTGAGAACCACAAACAGAATGTTTCATCAAAGCTCAGATTGTAGTTATAATAGCCTCTGCATGTGAAACCATCTCACTGGATCCTGGCATCTATTTCTAGGCATGCTTTCTATAATTTCCTTTATGCTACAACAGGCACTGACTAACTTAAGTAGCTTAATTGGTTAACTAGACTTGTGTCCTGTGCAGCTCGTCTAAGATATTAGTCATGCTACTGCAGAGTGATCCTGAGGGACATCATTCTCCTTCTCCTCACAAAATGTAGGTGGCATCTCCCATGTGATTGGTACAGGGATTACATTTGAAAATACAGAAAGCATACAAAGAATAATGTCTGGATAGGGGAAAGTTCACTAGAGGAATCTTAATACTGGATGCAGAATTCATCACAGGTAAATGTTCAGTTTTTAGTGCATATTGAACTCAGACAATCTGTGTAAAACTTTGCCTCTGCCACCTGATTAGATTTGTAAACTGGCATAAATTAGCTCATATATAAAAAGCTTATTTTAACTGGAGAAAATTATAGCAATTGTCTTAAATGATTATTGTTTCAAATTAAGCAAAATATAGACTAGCAGCATGTCAGGCAAAATGATGTTCAAGATGGCTGTTTAGAGCAGCAAGTGCACTTGGAGTTACCTTCATTGTCCACACTGCTGCTGCTCTATTCTCTCTTAACATAAAGTGCTTTATTGATTCTTGTCTTTCCTCCTAAAGTTCTGTCTCCTAGAATATGTCCTTTTTTAGTAGTTTTATTCACATCTCACATTTTCCAGCAACTGAGTCCCTGAGTCTGGAGCTGGGCTGTCTGTTCTAACCCTGCAAACAGTTTACCCAGAGGACAGTGCTTATGAAGCTCTGTTTATATTGTTGAACAGATATTCCCCTTATTACTTAAGGGACAGTTCAGATGTACAGAAAACAATAAAGAATAATAAAATGAGCACCTGTGTCTTATTGCACAACTAAAGAAATATAACTTCAACCCATCCACTGATAACATATAACAGAGAACATCGGAAGGAACAACCACTGGGAGACATTTGCAGGCAATATCGCCATCTGAAGTCCCCACATCCTGCTATCTGGTAAGGGTTCTCATAAAATATAGGTTGCACAAGTAAATTTGAATGTCAGATAAGCAGCAGGTTTTGTTTTTAGTGCATCTATGAAAGCTTGGATTTCTTCCCCCCCTCAGATGTAAATTATATCATACATTTGCCATTTACTATTTCTCTGAATCTTTATGCTTTTAATAACCACATATATACTATTCACTTCATAGCAATCCCATATGCTTTACCTGGCAAAATATAACATATTGCAAGTGTTCTCAGTTCTTTCTTTAAAGAAGTTTCTGTGTTTACGGATATGCAAAGTATTTCAATTTTTGTTGGCATCTATAATGCTAATATGGGCTTTTCCAGGAATCATATTGAAATTTCCCACTCTCTATCTTGCATTTATCTTGGCATTGTGGAGTTCAGGGTAGGGACCTCTTGCACTGGTTACAGGGAGTTTAGGTAAATAAAAGACACTAGCAGGAAAGCAGGGGGCATGGTATTGATTCTCTAGGCTTATTGGAGCAACCTTGCATTTTGGTCTTTTGTCACAGCTGCTATGATTTTTTCTGTTGCTAGTGATATCTCTTTGCAACTCTCAAGACTGGTGAGTCCTGATGACATTCACCTTGAGATGCTACAATCCCTCTTGATATTGCCTAAGTCTGTCCAAAGCTTTGCAGACGCCTCATTATAAATTGTAATTTTCTGGGTTGCATGTTCCACCTGTTGTGGCTGGGACATGAATGGAGACATGTGCCTAGAATAGAAAGTCTCTGAGAACATGCATGCCTTCTGCTTGAGCTAGCATTGCCGNCTTCCTCAAACAAGCAGAGTCTGTGCACTTCTCCAATAGGGAGGAGCATCCAGCAGCTCTGCCTTAGACCCAGGACTTGTCTTTGGAGAGTTTTAACTTTCTGCATAGTTTGCAACTATTTTATCNCATGATTTTTAATATATAATCAATATATAATATATATTGATANCAGCTACCATATATAGATTTAACATGTATTTATTCAGTCATTATTGAATTAGAGCAACCTCTGATATTTTATTTGAGATATAATTCTCATCTGGACCATGATGCTGTTTTCCATTTCTTCTTAGTGAGTAATGGTAGTTGATCTTTTCTTATTCATTTTTGGTAGTTCTTTACATATTTTAGATTTTATTCTTTCATCAGGTATAGGCACTGAAATATTTCAGAGCATTGTATTTTTTATTATAATAGATAGGTAACTTTTAATGCTCAGAATTTTAAAATATTAATGTAGTCAATTTATCAGTCTTATCTTTTGCTTTTGTTGTACTGTAGATATTTATATATGTGGCTTATCACCCTCAAACCACTATAAATTTTTTCTGGGAAGAATAAATATATAAATCTCTAATTCAACTTTATGTTCCTCAAAGTATTTAGCTTCATGCTTTGCTCCTTGCAAGGTTGAAACACAGATAAATATTGTCAGAAGAAGGAAGGGAAACAGGTTAGCCATCAAACATTTCTCCACCGTTGTTCAGAAAAATGCCCCAAAACAGAATGTTATTTAAAATAGAACACTTTCTAAAATGTTCAAGTTTTTTTGTGTCTGAAATACCTTAAATATAATTTGGCAGCATACAAAAATATTTATTGGATAAAGGTAGGTTATCCATACCTGATTTTGCTGAAAGTGTTTGCACTTGCTCTGAAATAAACTTCTGCACTTTTAAAAATAAAAATGTGAGGGCTGAGTGCTCATCCCTAAACAGGAAATTTATTCCACCGACATAGGACTGAGGGACAATCAGAGAAGAAGGAGAGAAAAGGATATAAGAGTCAAAAGATAAGGNGAATGGCTGCAGAGTGTCATNCTTTATATATGGCATAGACATTGCCATCATGAACTACGTGCCGATGCCTGTACTGGGCCTGCAGGAGACTGAGTCTGTCAACAAGGATCAGCTGGGAGGATACTGACAGGCCCTACCACTCCATGGCAAACTGATAGATTATGGGGGAGGGGCATTGTGTCTTCAGGTGTGTACCCAAGGGTGAGCCCACCAGGCTCCAGTAGATACTTCCAAACCCATGTTCACACAAACAGTTGGCTTTAAAATCATTCGATCACAAAACAAGCAGATATAAATGTGGAAATGGGCAGGCGAGGGATAAGATGGCAGGAGAGTAACAGAGGCTTGGGGTGAGACTAATTGAATGCATTATATGAACATGAAATAGTCAAAAAAATGTAATCAGTAAAAATGTCCATAATACACCTTAGAGTTGAGTTTTCACAACTGGATATGTCCCCAGATAGGCTGCGTTACTGAAAGTAGAATGACAAAAATCTGCTTACAGTAAAAGGTTTCTGAGGGCACAAGGACCAAAATTAATTTTAAATGACAAGATTTCTATCGCTATCCAAATATCAAAATCACATAAGAAATTTTACAAATGAGGTGATTCTAAACTGTGAAGTAACAACTAGGCAAAGAGGTGTGCATGTGTTTGTGTGTGTTTCTCTGTGTGTGAGTGTGTGTGTGTGTGTGTGTGTGTGTGCACCTCTGAATGAATGCCACTCTCTGTGTATGTGTATATGTGTGTGTGTGCCTGTACAGATATGCCACTCTGTGTGGGTGCATGTGCACATGTGTGTGTGTGTGTGTGTGTGTGTGTGTATGCCTGTGTGTATGCCACTTTGTATATGTGAATATATACACATATATATGTGTGTGTGAACCCCATATTATGTTT
>LZPO01056686.1:0-18273 GCA_001675575.1 Neotoma lepida
AAACTCAGAACATTCCTCCAAAATTATGACTACAAGTAGATGCTCAAGTTTAGGATGTGAAGATTCCAAAAAGGGCAATTAATGCTCCAACCATCATACATACTTTAAAAGAACCTCATAGTTATCCCCACAAATGACAATTTCTTATTAGCAAGAGGCATACAGGGACTTCGGCCTCATATTTTAAAATTGCAAAAATATGGCCTTTTGGACCTTGACAATTTGCAGGTAACATTCAGTTCTTCTGTTTTAAAGCCCAATAGCAACTATTGGTTGGTCCAAGATCTAGGGACTATTAATGAAGCAGTGACATCTGTCTAACAGGTCCAAACCCCTGTAGAGTAACCCAGATTCCAGGTGACATGATGAGTTTACTGCCCTTGACTTCAAGGCTGCTTTCTTTCATTGTGTTTGTTTTAGTTACTGTTCTATTGCTGTGAAGAGATATATGACCAAGGCAGCTTATAAAAGAAAGAGTTTATTAGGGCCCAGCTTACAGTTCCTTGGGGTTAGTCAAGGACCGTCATGGCAGGAGGCATGGCAGCAGGCAGGCAGGCATGGAACTGGAGCAGCAGCTGAGAGTTTACACGTTGAGACAACAACCATAAGGCAGAGAGAGGTGACTCAAGGAGAAACTAGGATGATGTGGGCTTTTGAACCCCAAAGCCCACTTGAAATGGCACATCTCCTCCAACAAGTCCATGCCTCCTTTGACAAGGCCACACTTCCCAATCCTTCCCAAATAGTTCCACCAACTAGGGACCAAGCATTCAGACATAGGAGCCTCTGGAGGCATTCTCCTTCAAACCACCACACTCCACTTCTTGACCCCCACAGGCTTGTGGCCCTATCACAGTGTAAAATACAATCCAACTTCCAAAGTCCTCATATTCTTTCAGTCTCCAGACAGTTTGAAAGTCCAAAGTCTCTTCTGAGACTCAGGAGAATCCCTTAATTGTAATCCCTTGTAAAATCAAATCAGAAAGCAAATTCCATATTCCCAACATGCAATGGCACAGAATATGTATTGCCATTACAAAAGGGAGGAATTGCCCCATAGTGAGGAAATACTGGACAAAAGCAAGACAGAAATTCAGAAATCCAGTAGGGTGAACTCCAAATCTTATAACACTATGTTTGATGTCAAAGAGCTTAGATGGCTCCACCCTTCCAGCTTTGCAGACTGCAACACACTTACCTCTTGGGCTGGTTCCACACCTGTTAGAAGCTTTTCTCAGCAGGTATCTCATGGTTCTGGGACCTTCACCATCTTGGTGTCTCCAATACAACCCAAGCTTCACCTTCACATCTTCACACACTTCTCTGGGCCTCCATGCAGGGACTCCCCCACCACATGCCTGGCTTCAGCAGCTTTCCTTAACTGCAGAGGAAGATTCCGCAATGCTTTTACTTTTTCATCCTTCATGACTCTAAAGCCAGCACCATGTGGCCAATGCTGCTAAGTTAGGATGCTTACTCAGGATGGAGCCTGGCCCCCTTCCTGTACATTTGCATAGTTTGCAACATTTGAAGTTGCTTTATAGGTAAAGAAAATCCCTTAGGCCTTTTTCTTTCCACAGGATTATATTTGCAGGATTAATGGGTTAGGGTTTTGCCCTGAGGACACTCCCTTCATTTCATTTCTCTTCAGGCCTCTCCTTATCTCTTTCAGCATAAGCCTTAGCTCCAACATTAAATTTCCTTGTGCTCTTTTTTCTCCTCAAACTGTAGATTTTGTGAATTCTTTTTGCCCCACTTGCTCTTTTTCATTGTTGATCTGCATAAGAGTGACCATGAATATCCACACGAAACAGTCAATACTAGGATATCTTGAAATCTCATCTGTCAGTGAAATTAGTGCAAAACTCTTCAATTTAGACTCAGGAAGGTTTCTTAGGACAAGAACAAAAGGAAGCGACATTCTTTGCCAAAGTATCGCAAGAATGATCTCTAACCCAGTTGCTAATCTTGTGCCCCTCTGAAACCTTTTTGCTGGGCCTCCACAGGCTGTATTGTTCTCAGCACTACTATCTTTTAGGCTCCTGCTAGGACGGCCTGTTAAGCTCCACTAACAGCATTCAACTGCTTTCCTAGTCCAAAGTCCCAATATCATCTACGTTTCTCCCAAACCAGCATAGTGAGGCCTGTCACAGTAATACCCCACTCCTGGAACCAATTTCTGTTTTAATTGCTAGTCTAATACTATGAAGAGACATCATAACGAAGGCAACATATAAAAGAAAGAGTTTAATTGGGGGCTTGCTCACAGTTTCTGAGGGTTAGGCCATGGCCATCATGGTAGGGAGCATGGCAGCAGGCAGGCAGGCTTGAGAGTTTACATGTTGAGACCACAACCCTGAGGCAGAGAGAGAGAGAGAGCCAAGTAGAAGGGTGTAGGCTTTTGAAACCTCAAAGCCCACCCCCAGTGACATACTTCCTCCAAAAAGTCCATGCCTCCTTCAACAAGGCCACACCTCCTAATCTTCTCAAACAATTCTACCAACTGGAAACCAAGTAACATATGAGCCTATTGGGACCATTCTCCTTCAAACAACCACAGTTCCGGTATATCCCAAGTCAAAATATCTGCTTGATTCCAACAGCAGAAACTAGTATATCCAATAAGCATGTATATTACATATAAACATAAATATTACATATTACATAAACTTGTATGCATTTTTGCCATAGGAATTCAGAGGTAACACTCACCTGTTTGAAAATACAAAAATAATTAACAAAACTTTAAAAAATGATGGCTTATTTCAGTAGATAGGTGATCTTACATGCAATCCTACAAAATTAGACTCTGATGACAATATTAAAGTTCAGAAATTTCTAGGAACCACAAGATTATAACTACTCTCTCAAAGGGCTCAAAGTTCCCAATAAATGGTAAAATATTTAGGACATGTCTTAACTCCAGAATAGGGGGCTTTGGTCCCTAAAATGAAAGAAAAGTGCTCCTAAGATTCAGACCACCATAAACTATGCTCATAGCTTTCTAAGGCATGGCTGGATTCGGATTCCCCATTTTGGTATCATTGTTAAGCCATTTCATGAGACCACATGAAGACCAGGCTCAGGACCCCTCCAGTGGGTGGTGAAGAATAGTAGTGAGCTTTTCAAAAACTAAGAGTTGTTCTTGCTGACCTGGCCTTGGGAATTCTTGATTTAGGAAAAAAACCTTTAGCCCTGTGTGTGACAGCGTACAAGGCACGGCACTGTAAATGTTGGAGCCATTTCCTCCATATTGAAGCATGTAAGGTTCAGGAAGCTGAGAAATGTACAAGGTGCAGGAAGTTCATGAAACTTAGGATTAGGAAGCTCAGAAAGTTAAAAGATTCACAACTACCTAACCAAGGTTGTAAAGGGTTTGAGGGGAAGCAAGCATGCATACAGTTGTGCAAGGAGCTTCAGGGAGTCGGGTTTTCATAAATAGGCTTTTTGGTGACAGAGCTGCCTTTGAGTCACCCATGCTTCTGTAAGTAACCCTAATATACTCACTGGCTCACTAATGTAGACTTGGGTGGGATGGTTTCTTTGTTTGTCATGAGTGTCCTATCTGTGGAAAATAGGTGTGTTTTTTCTCTCCAAGAAAAGTCACACAATAGGAATCCTCACCCAAAAGCTATGAGGCATTCCAAGATCCGTAGCCTATTTCTCCACACAACTAGACTCTGTAGCATGTGGATGGCCAAGAAGAGCAGGAGCAGCTACAGCCGAGCTAATAAGTCCTTGCTTATCAGCCTACTATTAAATTCACTCTGGAATACTCACCTACAATTCTGGTTTTGTGTCAACACATGCTATTTTTTCTTACTGTGACCCAATAGTATAGTTTGAAATCAGGTGTGATGATATACCTACAGCATTGTGCATTTTACTTAAGATCGGTTTGGCTAGCTGGAGTCTTTGTGTTTTCATATAAATTTTATGATGGACTTTCCATTTAAATAAAGAATGGCATGAGGGTTTTTACAGATTGCATTTAATCTATAGCTTGCTTTAGGTAAGAGTCATTTTCACAATATTTTAGAGAACCAGATGGTATGTTTTCACTTAATTCTTAACTGTATTTAAATTTTAAAGTTTGCTTCATCTTTAAACCTTATCAATTTCATCCTCTGAGCAACATAATTTTTAAAAGCCACAGAATCACATATATAACCACTATGAAGACTTCCACAGGTGTCCTTGTCTCAATGCCTTAAGTCTTTGGCACACATCCTCTTTTATCTCTTCCTAATAAATTCTCTCACTTTGATTCACTCTGAATATTCCTAAAATTCTTTTCAGTCCATAATAAATGATCTGGCTTTATCTGTGTGGAGGTTCCTGAGAGAGTAACTTCTCAAACTACTGGTGTCCACTGGAAAAAACCGTGTGGCTGTGATATTTTAGTTTCTATCATCAGTGAAGGAGAATTTCAGTTGTTTCATTTATTTTTGCCCACGTCTTAGTTTGGGTTTCTACTGATGTGATGAAACATCACAACCAAAAGCAGGTTAGGAAAAAGGGGTTTTGTTGAGTTATATTAGTTGTAGGTGTGCTACATTAATTTATGCTGTGGAACATTTGTTTAATGATGCAAAGGTGTGTTGCATTCTTTTATGTTGCATTTGTTTAACTCTGTGAAGCTGTGTTACTTTGCCTGTCTAAAACACCTGGTGGTCTAATAAAGAGATGAACAGCCAATAGCTAGGCAGGAGAGGAATAGGCATGGCTGCCAGGCAGAGAGAATAAATAGGAGAAGAAGAGAAGAGGGAAGAGCAAGAAAAGGAGAAGGAGAGGAGGATGCCTGGGGCAGCCACACAGCCACACAGCCAGACACGAAGTAAGACGTAAAGAAAAGATATACAGAAATAGAAAAAGGTAAAAGCCCAGAGGCAAAAGGTAGATGGGATAATTTAAGCTAAGAAAAGCTGGTTAGAAATAAGCCAGTCTAAGGCTGGGCATTCATAAGAAAGAATTCATAAATCTCCGTGTGATTATTTGGGAGGTGGGTGTAGGTCCCCCAAAAGAGCAAAGAGTTAAACCAACTACAGAGTTTATTTCAGCTTACACTTCCACATCACAGTCTATCACTGAAGGTAGTTAGGGCAGGAACCTGGAGGCAGGATCTGATGTAGAGGCTGTGGAGAAGTGCTGCTTACTAGCACCCAGGACACATCCACAATGGGCTGGGCCCTCCCATGACAACAATCAGTTAAGAAAATTCACTACAGACTTGCCTACAGACCAGTCTGGTGGGGTACTTTCTCAACTGAGGTTCTCTCCTTCCAACCATCTCCAGCCTGTGCCAAGTTGACATAACAAGTATTCAGTACACCACATTTGGTGTTTCTGTGTTTGGAACCTAGTTGTTATAGTATTTGTCATTGTCTACACATTGCATCACTCTCATGATGTATGTTGGTAAGCATCTTATTTTATGCATACTCTATGTACATTTTCATTGATGAGTTGCATATTCAAGTTTTCCAACATTTTCATTGAGTTGTTTTCCTATTATTGAGTTTTTTGTATTGATAGTCTGTTGTAATACAGCTTTTTCTTTGGGGGCTGGCATGAACATCAGCCAATATGGAGCATAGATAACTGCCCACATAGTCATAACAATGAAATAAGTAGAACAATATAGTGATAGTTTAGTCTAGGGTGATGGTATGGGACTATTAACACTCCCCAGTAGAAAGAGAAAGGGGGGTAGTCATGGGCTCTGACCTGGGATTTATCCCGACTCCCACCTGCCTACCAGCTGCACATGATCTTGGTAGGTAGAGGAGTGTATAGAGGGCAGAAGATAAAGGAAGGTGGGATTCCATGAAGCAGCTTCTGTGGATGTGTCATCCATGGTGGAGTGTCACTCATGATGGAGTGGAGCTTTTCAGTGATGACCTGTTTCGGCCATCTATGCATCTGGAACGACTCCAACAAACTCACTGGTTCACCAATATGTATGCAATCATCATGTATGTATATGTATATACATACATACAACATAGTCCTCTGTTATATTTTGTGTTTTATAATACATCTATGAAATGCCATAAAGATTCATCAATGAACTATCTCTGTATTTCAAAAATTTAACAAGTTGTATTTTTATTTTTATGCAGTTCAAAATATTTAAAAATATCTCTCAGGTTTCTTCTTTGGTCATGTATTTGGAACTGTATCATTTAACCTCCCAGTATTTTGGACTTCCTAGAAATTTTTCTGTTGATTCTATTGTAGTCTGAAAGTAAAAAGTATATGATTTCTCATCTTGTGTGTTTGTGTATATATGTGGTATATGTGTACATATATTTGTGTGTGTGTGTGTGTGTGTGTGTGTGTGTTTGAAGAGACCAGAGGTTGATATTTAGTGTCTTCCTTTGTCACTCATCACTTTATCTTTTTGAAACAGTGATGGAGATGTCTTTCTGTACACTGTGAATATGTGTTGCTCTGATTGGTTGATAAATAAAATGCTGATTGGCCAGTAGCTAGGCAGGAATTATAGGCTGGATAAGCAGACAAGGAGAATTCTGGGAAGAGGAAGGCTGAGTCAGGAGATGCCAACCAGCTGCCCAAGGAGCAACATGTAATGGGACGCAGGTAAAGCCACTGAACACGTGGTGACATATAGATTAATAGAAATGGGTTAATTTAAGTGTAAGAGCTAGTCAGTAATAAGCCTGAGCTAATGGCCAAGCAGTTATAATTAATATAAACTCTAAGTAATTATTTTATAAGTGGCTGTGGGACCGGGACCGTAGGGCCTGTGGGACCCGGACAAAACATTCTCTTACAAAATAGGGTCTCTCACTAAACCTGGAGCTCCCTAATTGGCTACATCACTGGCCAGAAAGCTCACATGATTCACCTTTTAACTCTACATTTACAGACACGCTTGCCCATGCCTTGTTTTTTATATGGGCGCATAGGCTCTGGATTCAGAGCCCTGTGATAGGAAGCACTTTACTCTCTGAGCATTTTCCCAGCCTTGATATCTTATCTTCTACATTGATGAGGTATGCTTTATGTCCTGCAGTGCAGTAAGCCTATCATGCTGTTCCAAACAAGTTCCAAACAAGCTGGAGTACAATTCATCTTTTTCTGTTATGGGATTAAGTACTCTGTAAATGGGAACTATATATCTGTTTGATGGTACAGATTTTCAGCTTGTTGGATTTGTTCACTTCTGGTAGAGAGGTCAGACTTACTCTGTTTCTTCTCAAAAGTTCTATTTTTTTTTTTGCTTCATTTATTATGACGTTCCATTATTAAGCACATACACATGTACAGTGTACATATTGTATGTTTGTATGTCTTCTTAGAGGATTGACCCTTTTATTGTTGTGTCATGGTCCTTTCCCTTGCTCTGAAGTCTGCTCTGTATGAAATGGATATAGCAACTCTACTCCCTGGTGTTGGTGTGGTATATTCTTCTCCATCTACTTATTTCTAATCTGTATATGTAGTTATGAGACAGAACAGTGGACTCAATCTTCTTCTGGAAGTATTTGTTGGGATTAAGCAATGCTAGGTAAGATCTCTTAAAGAAGGATATTATTTCCAGGTGAAATTCTTATTGCAAACATTTCTTAATGTTCTCTTCCTTTTAAATGACCGAAGATGCTAGAGGTAACACAAACAACTTGATGGACAACTATCAGATCCCTCCTGTGTGTTGGCTCCAGCAAGCAACTGGGCAGCAGTAGAGCAGGAGGATTTCCCAGGTCAAACAGAGGCAGTGTCCCATTGAGCTATAGAATGTTATTGCTATAGCTCCTTCAGGTCCCTCAGGGCTGAGGAAACCACTTCAGTCCTTCCATCTTTGAGGAGGCTACAGGAGTTGTCAATGAAGCAGCTACTTCTCCAACAGTCCCTCTAGCGGTCATCATGATGGTCCCAGCTGCTATAACCACCACACAGCTGCTCAGGAAGACTCTGATCTAGTAGCTGCTGCCCAGAAAAGACTTCAAACCAGCCACAGACTCCTGAGAAGATTTTTTTCTTCCCAGTTGTGGAAACCACTGCCACTGTCATGGTCATCCTTCTAACTGTGGCTTTTCTCAGGAAGGCTTTGATTTGGTTGCAGCTGTTCAAAATACTCTGAATAGCTCAAGCGACTTTGGTCATGGCAGCTTCAGATGCTACTTAGATGAACCAGCCTACAGCTGCTTCATATGCTCAGCCAGAATCCCATCCAGACTTATCCACCGCAGTCCTCAGTCTGGCCAGAGAGAAACACTACCCTAAAACATTACAGAGGTTGTACACGGATGGCTGCCAGTATAAGCAGTATTCATCTCACTCTAGGTGAAGGCTGGCAGACCTCTCTTCCTCTTACACTTTGCCCCTCTCCTGGGGGCTGCAGCCTAAGTCCCCATAAAGCCTCTGTGCTTTTATCACAGGTAGAGCAAGTGGAGCTGGTAACATGAGCAGCAAACACAGCTCCTTGGGTTGGAAGCTTCAGATATCCCTGACAGCCCCAGAGAGTGGGTAGGAGCCAAGTCTGTGGGAATTTGAGACTGAGAAGGACAGTCCAAGTACTGAGAAGGAAGACAGTAGAGAGCTGAGGGTGCAGAACACATTGCTGGGAAGAGCCAAGCTGTGGAAAGCGAAGGGCTGCAAAGAGGTCAGAATTTGAAAGACCTGCAAACCCTGAGAATTCCAGAAGGCCCCTGAGTTCCAACAGCTGGGGATCTGAAACAGTAAAAGCAGAGGTTTTCAGCAACCTAAGCTCAGAGCTGTAACACTGAGAATTGAGGGGTCTGACACCCCCAAGGTCAGAGCTGTAACACTAAGAACTCAAGAGTTCTGACTTTCCAGGTACTCAAAGCCTGGAACTGTAACACTGATTGGGAGGGTCCCAACAACTCTTCAGCTCAGGATTGCTGACACCAAGATAATTAGCTTTTGCTGGTTCCCAATTTCTGCTTCATTAGAGCAAAAGAGCCCTGGGCTGATTGGTGAGACTGTTGTTTCAAGTTTTTACTTCTTGACCAGCCCTGGTGATCTTTGGCCTCTAATGAAGGTGTTCTGACCACTGGCGTTTGAAGTGACTGTAGTTCAAATGTTGACATAGTTACTATTTGTCATGTTTGTGTCTGGCTTCTACCTGCTGCCCTCGCTCTTCCCTTTTGGCTTTCTCTCTTTTCCCATCTTTTGTGATGTGGATGAAACGTTTTTACATAACCCTTAAGATATCTTTCTTCTCAGCATATGATCACTTCAGAAAGTGTTTTGTGGTCACTCTTGATTTTGAAGTATATATTTATAATGAATTCACTTTTAATTAATCAACTATATCCATTCATAGTAGTACGAGTACCATTTAGTAACAAAATATTTGTAATCCCTCTATCTTGTCCCTTTATCACTGCGGTTGTTCATTTTACATATGCAAGGATCATGCAGCAATATGCTGCTATTTTTGACTAATAGTTAACTCAGACCAATTAAATGTTTAAGAATAAAATTTTCTTCTGTAAAACTCTTTCTCTCTTTACGAACATCAGAATTTTAAACCGATAGCAATTTACTTTGCCTTGGAGAATTTCCATTAATATTTATTGAAAGACAAATCTAATAACACCTGTCTATAATTTTGTATGACCGAGCCCTTTAGTTCCCCTTCATTGTTGAAGGATAGCTACGTTCTACTAAATACTATGTTGTCAGGCTTTCTCACTCAGTACTTCAAACATTTTCTTCCACTCCTCTTCTTGCTTTCATGGTTTCAAAGGGGAAAAATAGACCTAATTCTCTTTCTTTTAAAATTTGTATGTGTGGGGGAGTTTCACCTGCATGTCTATCTGTGTAACACTTGTGTGCCTGGTGCTCACAAAGGGGGTGTCAGATCCCCTGGGACTGGAGTAGGGACAGTTATTAGCCTTCATGTAGGTGCTGGGAATCAAAGCCGGGTTCTCTGGAAGAGCAGCCGGTGTTCTTCGCTACTGAGCTGTGTCTCCAACCCAATGGATCTCATTTTTGTGTTCAATCTTCTACAGGTAAGGGGAGAAAGAATGAAAACTCTATACATGTGCATTGCAGTTGCCTCTGTCCGAAGCAGAATTAGCCAGAGTCATTTATTTTCCTTTGGCTTCTTTCAAGATTTCATCTTTATTGCTCCTTCCCCTGAAGTTTTGCAGAACATGTCCAGGTGTAGCATCCATCTTGCATGATGCTCTCTGAGCTTTCTACATCTGTGGTTTGGTGTCTAACAGTCCATTAGTAAGAATCCTCAATAATTATTGTCTTACATATTTCTTCTGTTCCCATTGTTCATACATCACGGTCTTTTTGGTGACTTGCAGTTCTGTTTTTCCCTGTTCCTTCTTTAGTTTTAGAAGCTTCTATTAGAAGCCATGCCAGTACACTATACCCAACATGAAGATGATGAACTTCTAGAACAGCTATGTGTAGGAGTTGCATCGCCAAGGACTGGCTGATTGCCACCAGCTCCTTTCAGAATTAAGTTTAAGGCTATCGGAGCCTTAGTCAGAATGGTTACCACGCAGTCCCTGCTTTTATGTATTGACACAGAGGTAGCTCATCTTTTCAATTTTGTCAGCTTTTGGAAGGACATGGAATCACCATTTACCATCGAAAACAGTTGAGTTGGTCGATGCACTTGAAGTGCTGATCAGAGACAGCAATTTCTCCCTTTCCTGGGAGGGACTTTCCTGTCACAGAACATTCTCCTAAGTCTTCCATGTCCAGGACTGACTGATCAGACCCTGTCACCACCATCTACATGTCACCACCATCTACAACTGCCCAGTTAGTTGTAAACTCAGAATGGGAGCTGAAACCCCCAAAAATAGAGGTGTGGAAGGGGGACAGATATGGAATAATTTGGTCCTTTCTCCAGCAGAGGAAAGCCGGGTTAGGAGAGACAAAATGAGCAGTTCCGGAATAGGTAGACAACATTGGAAAATAATGGAGAAATCAGAGAAGCCATTAACGCTTGTGAGAGGGTTTGGAGGGAACACTGCTCATTTCAGCTCAGCGTGAGTGGTTTGCACTCTTATGTCTTGCTCTATACTTAGCCCCGAAGAAAGCCTCAGAATACAATGGTTAAATAAAGCTTTTGAAAATGGAAAATAGCAATGTTGGAAGTTCAGAACACCACTGGGTAGAGTACCTTCCATCATCTTCAAGCTGAGACGGCTGTGGAGAGATTCTGAAATTCCACACTTGCTCTCCCACCACCAGAAATTTAGCCCAGTTCTTTATGGATTACGTTGCTTATGTAACAAATACATTTTTGAGACAGCATTTCATTTGGGGTAACCCACCCTGGCCTCAAAGTTTTGGTGGTCTTGTTGCCTCAGTCTCTTGAGTGCTAGGATTATAGCTGTGAGCTACCATTTCCTACCAGCTTTATTTTATTTATATTAATATTATTCCATTTTGTTAAGCTGAGAGGTTACCCTAAGGGTTGCATAGAAAGCTAGCAGATGGGAAGTAGCAGGTTGAGAATTTTGTGAAAAGCCTGAGACATATCTGAATCTAAAGGGGAATGGTGATAGGAACATTTATTGAGTTCTCCATATATCCAAGACATCACTCCGTCAGCACATCACACAGCATTACTTTATCCTTATGACAACCTCATGAGCTACTGTAATAAAACAGAGTCAAAAATTAAAGAGGAAAAAACCGAGCCTATAAAATAGAACCATGCCTTAGCAGGGGGAAATTGCCTTCCCTTGGTGGGCCCCCATATGTGAGGCAAACAAAGCCCCGCTATCCTGGTCTCCTCCGTAACTGTTCTTTCCACACAGTGTTCTAAATTCTAAGGAGAGATGTCTCTATTACTTCCTACTTTCTTTGCTTGGAACCATTTTTTTTTCACATACAAAATTAGAGTGTTAACAGAGAGACACAGAGGGCAGGGCCTGAAATGATTTTCAAGGAAAAAGTAGATCAATTCTCTGCCTTTCAGAATCAGACTGTGTCTAGACAAAGAACTCATACAGACGTGGGAGTCTTCTGCTCACTTGTTGAAATCAGACTGCATGATTCCCTAAGTTGCTGCACATTTGTGAAACTGTTTTTTTTCAGACTGTGCCTCATGCAAGAGACTGAATTTCACAAGTAGCCTTTGGCTCTATATTTTTACTTTTAAAAATCACATTTATTTATTTATTTGTGTATGTCTCTGTGTGTGCCTATGTGTTTGTGTGTGTCTGTTGTCTATGTGTGTGCATGTGTGTAGGAGTCAAAGGACAAGTTGGTTCTCTTTCCACCATGTGGATCCTGGGGGATTGTACTCAGGTTTGGTGGCAAGTACTTTTATGCACTGAGCCATCTCCCTGACCCCTTTGATTCCATCCATTTTGAGGATAGAGAATGGATCTGCACCTGAGTGGACCTGTGAGTGGCACCATATGTTAAGCAGCATCCACATGGTGGATAATGACTTATTTCTGGGAATAGAAAGGATGGCATCCTATAAACATCAGGGTGAATTGGTAGTGTAGAAATATATGGGTGCTTAAAGAAAACCAGGCCTGAGAATTTATTGGACACATCAGACCAAAAAAGGGGTGTAATTCTCTCATCTAGACCCAATAAAGACCCCAGTGGACACCTGCACTGTAATGAAAATAGCCCCCCACCTGTCATCTGCATCAAGCAATTCACAAAGAAGTCTCAACTGTCCCTGGAGACTTCAGTTCAGCTTGGTTCCTGCCATGACCATGGCCTATTCAACTACTGTCCACCTGTCCTATTCATCTGCTAGACCTCCATCCACCTATCCACCCATTCCTTTGTCTGGACCTGGTCCTGGCTCTTTGCCTCAGCAGCTGAACTCAGCCCTGTAGTTTCATTCAAATCACAATAGCTTAACTTACAGCAGTAGTAGCAGTATCTCTATAGCCAGTTCAGTACCTCACCCCACAGAGACTTCTCTGCACTTCCATCAGTCACCAAGTTTTGTCCTCTCAGTCCTCTTTGAAACTCTTTGCCTCTTGAACCCTTTGTAACACACACACACACACACACACACACACACACGGTGTGATGTGCAATGTGAAGTCTGAGCATTAATGTTAGTAACTAAGATTGGAACAAAAGAACCTGTGTTTGCCTTAGCCAGGACTCTCAGGGAAAGTGGAACTCTCTGGCAGATTGCTGCCAATGAAACCACTGTACCTTATAAACTTATTGCTATTCAATGAATTCTGACATTGTGGAAAAAAATAAGATATATCTGTGTTTCTCATGGAGAATGCTTATGGCATCATTACCCCACAAAAACCTGTAGGAGGCATAGCTTAGAGAAAACATTGGAGGAACCAGGCTTGTTAAACACAGGGGCCTATTTTCTTCAAAGGAAGAAAATGACTGACTCCTGGTCACCCGGAAGGCTGGTGTGAGTGTATCTGACAACCCTGTGATATTTTCGCTATTCTGTGGAGCCAGCCTTCCTGAATCCCCCCAATCCTGGGCATTGCTTAGGCCCTTATCCTGATTTTTGTCTCTCAGTGAGTAGAACGTACCCTTGAGACAGAGGTCCCATTCACTTTGTACCCTCTATCAATAGAATCTATCCTTATTCTTATTGCAAATTCTTCCTTCTTAGGCTCTAGGCCTGAGCTCTGTTTATCAGCCAATAGAACTCATTCTTACTGAAAAGATCAGAGTTGCTTTGCTACTTTGCTAGGGAGTGTCTACGTAGCCATGGCTAAAGCTTTGTTGTGATAACTGTCATGTGGAAACCTTTCCCCAAACTTTTACTATGCTTAAATGTGTAAGAAAAATAAACCCTGAGGTCAGACTCTGGAAGTTTTGACCCAGTGCCTGCTAAAGTGGTGCTGACCGAGTTTCATTTTTCACCTCTTGTGGGTCGTTCCCCTGCTGACTGTGATGCTTGTAGGATCCCACACAAAATCCCATAAACCTTTTCCTTTTTTAAAAAAAAAGGGGGGGGGGAGCACTTTTCTTTGAATTAAAAAACAAGTGTTTATTCCATTTCCGAAGCCCAGACTGGAACAAACCTACCTTGTCCACTCACCTCTGCTTCTAATGTGGTTCAGCAGAGGCGATGGAGAGCAGAACTCCAGGACTGAGTAACAATAGAGTTGTTCCTAACTGTGACAGTGTTCATTGTACGAAATAATGCAGCTGAAGGGCTTTCCTGCTCCTTAAGAGCAACTACCTAGGAGAATGTTTCCACAGGGCCAGCACACAGAAGCTGATGCAACCGCTTCATACCAGGGTCCATGCTGTGGCAGGAAAACTTGGTAGTGTTATCCAAACAATACTGGTCTTAAAGGCATGGAAGATGCAGAATGGAGGGTCTTGCTCCATGGCTTCTGAGAGCAGCTGAAACCAAGCAATGTGTGACAAGATCAGAGTCCCCATA
Organism: Neotoma lepida; assembly: GCA_001675575.1. Taxonomy (NCBI): domain Eukaryota; kingdom Metazoa; phylum Chordata; class Mammalia; order Rodentia; family Cricetidae; genus Neotoma; species Neotoma lepida. The sequence goes on from LZPO01056686.1 coordinate 14,372, forward strand.
ATGAGGCAGCTGTGAAGATGTCACCTGGGTTTCAGTGGAGATGCCAGATGTTGGAGATGCCATGACAGCAGGGCACCTATCAATAAGACCTGTGGCTATGGAGTGGAGATGACCAAGAGAGAGAGATGACAGCGTGTGCCACAGGTGGCAGAGCTGGAGGAGTGGGGCTTCCCCATCCTTCGGAGTTCAGCCAATGTTGTCATGGTCTCTAGAGGCTAGTTTTGGAGCTACAGGATTTGACCTCTCCAGTGGATTTTGGTCTTGCCTTGGTCTGATCACTCCTTTCTATGCCTAGGTCTTCCCTTTTGAAATAAGAATGTTTACTCTGTGCCATTGGAATTGGAATTATGTTGTATGTTGGAATTCATTGTTTTTTTTTTTATTATTTTACAGGAATTCACAGCGAAGAGATTTAGACCTTTTTTTAAAAAAAGTATCTGAACTATTAATGCCTATGGGGACTTTAAAAGTTGGACCGAATACATTTGTATGTATGGTCATGAGCCTATGGAAGGGGTGGAAGATTATGCTTTAAAAGCAATGTGTTTGGATATCAAGTTAGCAAGAGGTAGAGTTGTGATAGTTTGTGTCATCAACTTGACAGAATATATAACTACCAGGGAGATGGGCCTTTGGGCATGCCTGGAGGGGATTGTTTTGATTATTTGATGTTTATTGATAGCTCATCTTAATTGCAGGAGGACCACCCACTAGGCATGGAATCCTGGACTGTATAACGGAGAAGGCAAGCAGAGCACTGGGATATATTCATTTTCTGCTCTTGACTGTGGATGATGTATGACTTCCCTGCCGTCATGAATTACATCCCTAAACTGTAAGCCAAGATAAACCTTTTCTCTAAATTATTTTCACTACGGTACTTTATCACTGCTACAAGAAAATAGACTAAGACACTAAACTACTTTATAGAGGAAACAAATGAACTAAGTAAATCACTTACCTAAGGTCACAAGGCTGGTGAGTGGCAGAACTAAGGTTCACTATGGCCATGAAGCTTTTAACGTCCCAGAGAACATGCTATGCATAGAATTTGTTGGTCTTCCAGATTTATAAGATGCAGCCATAATCCCTGATGTGATAGTATTTTAAGGTGGACTGCCAATGGGATCTCAATATAGACTCCCCTGAGATCCCTGGTAGTTATCTTCATATAAAGATTTCAAATGAAGTACAATGTGGTATAGAAGACAATCTATGACACAGTCAGTAGAGCACTCTCAAAAGGTAAGTGGACAATGGCAAAATGGCTCTTCATGCAAAACTACACTTCAGAAAGTCTTTCTGCTATTTCTCTAGAATAAGCAGGCTTTCTGCAGACTTGTGTTCTGTCCAGACAGTTAACTGGCCTATTTAGTTTGAATTCTATGTGAAGGGGCAAGAACATGTCATTGTTCTATATTAGAGAACCTTTTTTTTTTAAAAAAAATTATTTTGTCCCTGAATTTGACTATTTCCTGCCATCTACTCCTCTTCTTTTTGTTCTAGAGTTTTCAAGTGTGCTTTTAAGTTGCTGGTATGAGAGTTCTCTAATTTATTTATGCAAGCACTTAATGCTATGAGCTTTTCTCTTAGCATTGCTTTCATTGTGTCCCATAAATTTGGGTATGACATCCTTAGCCATCAGGGAAATGAAAATCAAAATGACACTGAGATTCCATCGTACACTTGTAAGAATGGCTAAGATCAAAAACAAGTGACAGCTCATGTTGGCAAGGATGTTGAACAACGGGAATACTGCTCCACTGCTGGTAGGAGTGCAAACTTGTCTAGCCATTTTGGAAATCAATATGGCAGTTTCTCAGAAAATTGGGAATAGATCTACATCAAGACCCAGTTATACCACTCCTGGGCATATTCCCAAAGTACACTCCACCATACCACAAGAACACTTGTTCAACTATGTTAATAGCAGCTTTATTCATAGTAGCCAGAAACTGGAAACAACCAAGATGAGTGGATAAAGAAACAACCAAAGAATGGATAAAGAAATGTAGTATTACTCACCTGTTAAAAACAATGACATCCTGAAAATTGCTGGCACATGGATGAAACTAGAAAAGATCATCGTGAGTGAGGTAACCCAGACCCAGAAAGACAAGCATGGTATGTACTCATTATAAGTGGATATTAGCCGTACAGTATGATAACCAAGCTACAGTCCACAAACTCAAAGAAGCTAAGTAACAAGGAGGGCTTAAGGGGGAACACATGACTCTCACTGTGAAGGAGAAATAGAATAGACATAGTTGTTGGATGAGGGAAGAGGTCTAGAGAGGGGGTGGGGATGGGAACAGGAGGGATCATGTGGGAGGAAGATGGAGGGAGAAATTTCTGGGAGAGACAACTAGAATCTGGGAGCATCTATGGGACAAGTTAGAAATCTAGGGCAATGGAACTCCCAGAATTCTATGAGGATGACCATAGATAAGAATCCTAGCAAAGGGAGATATAGAGCCTGGACAGGCCATCTCCTGTAATCAGGGAAGACTTCCAGTGGAGGGATTGGGACACCAACCAGCCTCAAAACCTTTGACCTACAATTTGTCCTGCATACAAGATGTGTTGGGTAAAGGTGGTACAGAAATTATGGGAGTGACTACCCAATGACTGGTCCGTCTTGAGACCTATACTATGAGAGGGAGCTCACTCCTAAGAGCCAGAGCCCAAAAGTGGGATATCCCAGAGACTTAGGAAAGAACCAAACACAACTGGCAAAAAAAGTCAGTGAAATGATTCTAATGATATTCTGCTATACTCATAGATTGGTGCCTAGACCAGCTGTCATCAGAGAGGATTTGCTCAGCAACTGATGGGAACAGATGCAGAGACCCACAGTCAAACATTAGGTAGAGCTCGGGGAATCCTGGGGGGAAGGAAGGATTGTAGGAGCCAGTGGGGTCAAGAGCATCACAAGAAAACCATAGAATCAACTAATTTGGGCTCATAGGGGCTCACAGAGACTAACCAACAACTAGGGAGCCTGCATGGGACTGACCTAGGCCCTCTGTATATATGTTTCAGTTGTGTAGCTTGGTCTTCTCGTGGGAACCTTAACAGTGTGAACAGGGGCTGTCTCTGACTCTGTTGCCTGCTTTGGGACCCTTTCCTCCTACCAGGTTGCCTTGTCCAGCCTTAATAGAAGAAGAGGTGCCCAGTCTCACTGCAACTTGATGTACCATGGCTGGCTGATATCCAGGGGAGGCTGCCCTTTTCTGAAGAGAAAAGGAGGAGGAGGAGTGAATGGGCAGAGAGGGGGGAGATGGGGGAGAGGGGCTAGGAGAAGAGGAGGGAGGGAAAACTTTGGTTGGGTTGTAAAAACAAAACAAAAATAAATAAACAAGAAACCTTCTTGCTAGAAAAAATGGAGGCAACTGGAAAAAAACCACATTTAGGGAATTGAGTCAGTCTTAGTTAGACATATATTATTTTTCTTATTTTTGGTAATTAGACTTCATAAATTCATAGAATCATATATGTATTGAAAGAGAAGCAAGGGGCTTGAGAATGGCTTAGCGCTTAAACACATACACAGCTTTTGCAGAGGACCCTAGTTTAGCTCCCAGCACTGACACCCTGTGGCTTATAACCATTTGTAAGTCCAGCTTCATAGGATCCAGTCTGATGTCCTCTTCTGATATCCCAGGGCGTCTGCACTCATGTGCATATAATTCCCCCATACATACATAGCTACACATACAGACAACCACACACCCACACACCCCCACACACATACACACACACACGTATACACACACACACAGACACACACATGCATGTACACACACACACACACACACACACACACACATGGTCCATTGTGAGGGGTGACAGAAAATAGAAGCAAAACTGTCAGAAGAAATCAAGGTTTGTTTCGTTTTTAT